>JAHQIW010000605.1:0-283024 GCA_019055375.1 Parelaphostrongylus tenuis | reverse complement strand
ACATGTTAAAACGTAAAGCGATGTCTCGTTGGTATTGAGATCGCTAGCCTTCATTTTTCACCAATTCAATTCGTTATCAATAACACTTCAGAAATTCATGTCGAATCTCAATCTGGATAACATCAGTGGCATGATTCAGTTCTGGATGAAACGTTGTTAATTGAAATAAGATCAGATTCGTGAAGTGAAAATTTGCGAAGGTTTTTCAAATTTGAAGAGATACAATAAAAGGATAATATATATATATATAATATATATATATATATATATATACAAATATGTAACCACATGTGTATGTATATAGGTACATATATATGCGTATATGCATATATATATATACAATTACATCAATGATGAAGAGTTTTTTCAACAAGCTTTCTGGAGTTATCAGTTCCTCGAATACTTTGACGATCGAGAAAATATCGCAAGTTATCAAAAAGCGAGCTGCGAAGTTTTCTGTGGGAAAAGTAGTAGTTTGAAATCTTGATTCACTCATAAAAAAGACCTTGTTCAATCACCCCAGAGTGCATGAAGTCATTGAAAATACCACCAATTTTAGTTTTATAATATTAACATCTTTATACCAACGAATTATTGGGCGATATCATCTTGCCCTGCAAGCCAAACTCCCGCGTATCCTTTTTCTTAGTCGAAATATGAGTCTCAGTGGAAAAATGCATTTTGTTGGCAAGGATTTGCAGGAATCAAACAAGAGAAATCCGAAAATGAGCTTGAACATCTTAGTTTATACTAGACGACCATTACTTGCTACATCACAAGCATTTTGATTAATACGCATGGCTATAATTTCCGTAGAAAATGATGAAGAAGTCGACTCATTTTTTCAATGATAGAATGGAACTTTGGATGAATAATTGAAAAATGTAAGACTCAAGTGGATATTGCAAGACTGAAAGAGCTGCAACTTCCTCAAAATATCCATGATTTTTATTATCTCCATTTTGTATCAATAAAATCTTTCGCTTCAGGAGAACGAAATGTTCGTATATCCGGTAATCGGTTATGACAATAAACGCTGACATTTGTGCTATGCTCGATCGTAACGCGATTTTATGATTCCGAAAAAGTTTCTGGTTTTTTTCAAGGTGGCTTTAACACTGCTTAACAACATCTCAATAAGCGAGGGGTGTCAGGTGGAGAAAGACGTCCTTGTCGATGAGCCACGAAGAGGTCACCGTTCTCGTTTCATACACACTCATGTCAAATATTCCGAACTACTAGGATTAGGAAGAGGTCAATACGTGAAAACCTATAGAGGCACCTGACCTCGATTGAGAATCATACGCAGATTATTCTGCGCATTAATTCAAATTTGAAACGTTCCCAATAATCCACTATAAGCCACAACTAGAAAAAGAAGTGCGCAGATCTGAGAGGAAGAATGTACTGTGTGTAAAAAAGGACTCTACTGGTACTGAAATTTATGAGTGTTCTCAATTTCATTGCAAGAGATGTATAATGAATATCTTACGCCGAAAATGAGCAAAGACATCTCAAAAATGAATTAAGAAAATGAAGCAAGGAGCTATATTGATGCAATAAGCGAATATTACTCCCGCAAATATATCGATAACACATAGTGAAATTTACGTAGTGAAAAAAATCAAGTATCACGATTTTTTGGCGTAAAAAAAGAACCCGGTGGCATACAGGGTATCTACATCATACGTGGCCACTCCTTGGAAGGCATTAGTTAGCGTTCCTCTTTGGAATTATCACCGTTAACGATTTTGTCACATTAAACTGCTAGTTACTGAAATGGCTGCACTTAGGAACGATGGCGATTTCAATAAAGATGTTTTATGATATTATCGTGCTGACTGCGCAAGTTCTTGTTCCAAGAGCTGCTAGATGGCTAAGTTGACGTGAGGCCCAACATATCAACAAAGATGTCACAGCTGTGCGGTAGGTAGTCTTGGCCTCCCTCCTAGAGATTAGTTCCCTTCAGAACTGAAACGATTTCTCTCAAAAGTTCATTGTCTATAGACCCATCGCTGATTCGATGTTGATCATGAGTCCATCATATGAGTGGATGCTCTGTCGTTTGCAATTCGACAATTACCCCACAATATCACCTCATCGCATCAACTGTGGCATATCATGGAGGAAAACACCATTGTTATGGGTTTTCCACCTCGCGTAATCTATAATTAGGTTTTTTGATCCGGAGAGCTATCTCAGTAATTCCATATTGTATTTTGTTCTTGTCATAGAGGCCCTAGAAGAAATAATTTTGTTATTTTTTGGTGGTATATTGATTCTCATCCACCATGTCAACACTAGCGACTGCGATTTCTTGATCGCAATGCACAGTATTCAATGAAATTAAGCGGTACTTCAAACATCCCTACCCTAATACTCAGATTTTTGAGCCTTCACCAAAGCACATTATTATTCTTTTATTAGCCAGCATATTATTCGATTTTGTCTAATGCTGACTAAATAATTTCGAGTGAAGCGGTTCGACGTGTTCCCGACCAAAATTGTATATAGTGAATTCGATTGTTGTTACTTGTTCTTTACGCTGTCAATTACATGCGCTCAGTCAAATGTATCAATAGTATGACGAAATCGCTTGCATGGCTATTAAACGCTTACGAGAAAATGTCGACGGATTAGGCGATCACTCGTAGGTGAAGAACCTGTTGGCGGCCAAGGTCTAACACACTCAGACCAGGAGACCGCCACATTATCAAGAAAAGCCTACTCGTCTAGAAAGCGAGAATGCTCTCTTCCTTATTGCCCTTATAGGAAATCATGAAGCAGAGAAGATACAGCTGAAGAAGAGGAGAAATACTACATAGTAGTACAATGAGTACATCAGAATTCAGATCACGTGTAGGCATTAGTTACAGGCATCTGTAATGTGCACAGAACCGCAAGGTCAATCCCGGTGTATAAGGTGACTAACCTTCCCGCCGCTTTGGGATGAAAAATAGGTTATAGAGTTGTGTGAAGGACGAAAATCTAACTATGTATATTGGCAGGCAGCTGCAAGCCACTGTACTGGCAAGATTTGCATTCAATTACCTCTACGACATCCATCGCATGTTACGGATGGGCTCGAATGCAGGGAATTAATAAGGATGTGATATTTCATGTCATAGTAAGAATAAGGATACTAAAGCGTGGAAGAAAATTTTCAGTTGTAAGAACTTTGCCCTATGATGTCGAGTGATAGGCAGTACTTCGAGGTTAGGCTGAACTCGAACCCACATTTACACCCTTTTCAGGAGTGCGTTCTTAACCACTTGAACTACCGACGCCTCTCTTGCCATCACTCTTTCAACGACATAATGCATCCATTTGCCAGCAACCAACTGTCAACGGTTCGGCCTGGTAGTCGCTAACGACATTGAACCCACTCAAGCTGACAGATATTGAATATACGTATGAAACTCGACTCGAGTCCCGCCTGACGTCAAAGTTTTGCACACCACTCATCATCATGGATATATCTAGAATTTCATATCACCGCTAAGCGTCTAAATATAAACAATTGTAAGAACTTCAATACTAAAAAACCCAGGTATTGAACTTCATGGACAATAATTCGTCAAATCAGATATCGTAATTATTTCGAAGCTTTTTCAAAACGGAATAAATTAGTAAATAGTCGATGATTAATGATGAGTGACTCACTTGCACAACACTTTCCTTCAGAGCACATTTCATTTCCGGTGACACATTCGCTGTCTTGGTGACAACTTCTCGTCCAGTTAGATCCGTCCGGGCATAACACGTCAGCATTTGTGAACGAGTTTTCCAACTTAGTCGTACTTGACGACAAGTTAGCGTGTGTTGATTGTTGAGTAAGGTATGGTGATACTATAGCGTGATATTAGTAGCTGAGTGAAATTCATCGATCAATAGCCATCAAAAGCATTAGAAAATGATCTGCGATTCATTAGTATTTATTAGTAAGCGGAGTAACGTTATCAAAGAGCCAACAATCCGTTGGACAAAATTCCTCCGTGTAAAAAGAAAAAAGTCTCTTGAGAACTTCAAAACTCATTCAGTCTTTTTTAAACAGTAAAAAAAAGTCTAAAATGGCTGAAGGTCAAGAGCCCACTTCATAAATGTCTTACCTTCACGTTGTAAGCCAACAACGGGGCGAAGTACAGTTGGGCAGCAAAAACTAACGATCACATATCTCTCCAAAAAAGCAGTCGTCCTAAGTGATCAGCTACTATCAAAAACAGTTACTTTAATAATTCGAAAGTGGTTAGAATCTATTATGAAATGCAATCATTGTAAAAATTTTTCGAAAGTGAATAGAAAATGTATCTACGAAGGAAGGGGAAGTTAGAGGAAGCACGAGGTAAAGAGATTAATTCAGGATGTGTAAAACATTTTTGTAAATAGTCTTACAATAAACAAAGGACGTAAATCCGCGCAATATGGTTGGAAACGATGAAAATTTTAGCATCTTGGTCATAGCACAACAAGCCGCAACATTACCTGTTGAGTGCATCTATAGTAAGAATATCGTGTATCAGCACACTGTCTACAGTTTCCTTCCGCTTCGCAAAGCCCTGAATTTCGAAAATACAGCGAAATTACCCACATTTGAAATCTGTGATATGCCAAGAAAAAAATTTCTTAGTGAGACATTTTCCTTGAGCGTTCACTCACTTCGATGAGCTTCAACATAGTAGATCAATAGAAAAGCGAACAATATTTGCATAATTTGCTGGTGACTAGGAGTGGTTCTTGATAGATCTGTGCAGATTTACGCTGGCGTACCAACGACAGGTGCACGATAACTGCGTAATACACGTCGTTTTTATGAGGCGATAGGCGTGGCGATAGAAACACCAATTACGGTAGAATGGCCGAAAATACGATGAGGATTCACGCGAGTTGCTGATGTTAAACGAAATTAAAACAAGAAAACATATTTCAGTTAGTGTCGCTTCGTTGAAAGGCACACGCAGCGCAATAAGTAATTCTGTGCTGAACTGAAAAAGGAATTGTTCAGCTCAATCCCTCGCCTACAAGCCAGACCCTCCGCCCGTCTAGGAATCGCAATTTTGATTTTAAACTTATTGGGAGGACGAAAATATTGGATTTGTAAGTGGTGAAAGTATGACGGTCATCATGTAAGTCAATATGCATTAAAACACCTAAAAAATTTAAACAAAAGTTGAGTGGAACAGCGCAATCCTAAGTGATACATCAACGCTGATAGCTTTAATCTTCTGCTTTTGTTTTCGTGCACCGTCAAAGGCAAATGAAAAACTTTCGCAGGAATGACGCAACGTTTAATTAGTGAAATGTCAGTATACCATTTGCTATCTTGCTACTTGGTAAAAAGATCTTGATGAACTGCCTCACATGTAGAGCACCCTTAATACATCTTAGTGTTTCTTCTCACAATCCTCTACCATGGTGACTGTTTACTCGTGTACGATCACGTTCACCAGCCAAATCTGTTATTCATAAGTTTCCAGCTGCAAATGCAGACGGCTGATGAGAAATACAAATGGGTTGGCCCACAGTGACAGCGGAGTTGGCATTCTCTCACTGTATCACAGATAGAGCATTCGCGGATTCAAAACTACTTCAAGTCCCGCATTTGCTCATCGTCAATTTGCAGCTCTTTCTGTCTCATACTGCTATCGTCACCGATGAATGTTTTCCTTGACCCTAAAAATGGAGCATATCATAATTCAGATTGGTCTCGTTCACTGAGCTCACTGGGCACCGTCATTGCTTCTGTGATGCTCTCACAAATGTTGATGTCGTCAACAAAGTAAAGATTTGGCAGAAATTTCGAAGATTTTATTATACATTCCCCTTAGTGCCTGAACGCAGTGTTATAACTGTCTATCAAAATTTTCGTGACTTTCGTCTCGAGTGTTCTCTTAAGACCACGCTCAGATTCCAATATGTGTGGTGATTATCTTTTGAGCCATGCATGTGGTTTGTTCTGAGCACTTGTACAGTCCAATACACTTGTTATGGCCTTGGAAGCCTTATCATTTGGGCAGGCCATTCGTCTCTTCACCCAGTTCTCTCGGGGATGGGAGGGACCCAACTCCCTATGTAGGAAAGGACGGAAACATACTATTTACACGTGCTAATAAGTGATAATATCACCGAATGGGTAATGTTGTGCACTCGATTGCTCTTGTCTGGTAATCGTGGAACATCATACCTTTTCGAGCGTCATCACTTGACGGCGCGTGCAAATATTACGCATGCGTTACCCTAGGCAAAGGGTGTCCTCCACAAGAGGGCTTAGCCTGGACGAAAAGACTGGCTCAAATAATTATTGGGAAATTTGAGCATAGTTTAGAGAAAACACTCTAAACGAAAGGCATGATATATTGACGATGTCAGTCAAGTGCAATCGATTGTGCAACGCTGCCCCATTAGTGATATATTCACTTATTCTCACGTGTTAACATCACCATTAGCGCTTTCTCTGTGTAAGGGGCTGGGTTCCTCCCGAGAGGATTGGCTAAAGGTGAAGGGCCTGCCCAAGTGACGAGGCTGCCAATGGCGAAACACGTATATTGGGCTGTACAAGTGCCCGCAACAGACCACATGCATGCTCGAAAAGTAATTATCGGGCATATAAAAATTTCATATAATAAACTCTCTTTCCCTTGTAATTCTGTTCAACATGAGTGTATTTCTCATCCTAGTAATCAGCAATGCATAGAACAGCGGACAGATACATCGAAGACTTCAATAGAAGCACATGCGGTTCGGATGTGAGGGTAGGTATGTTAATAAGTATGTGGTCTGATACCTTACCATAGTCTTTTTTGTTCAAAGGCTGTGCCTCATTCAAGTTTCATAATATGCCCAATAAGAAACTCTCTGTGAAAAAACTGAAGTTCTCTGGCCGTCGTCGTTGAACAGGACTACCGCGAACGAGATTATCCACTGGTTTGGAATATTTCGATAGTGCATCTCATGTAGACCACAAAAAATGCTCTATGGAAGTCGGAAGTTATGTGATCCTCAATCTGTATCCTTTTTATACTTTCTGTCTTAGAAGAGCTCCAGAGAAAAAAACATTGAACCAGAGCATATTCCAAGCAGCAATAAAATAACTGTGAAGTACAAAAGGTTTGTGTAAATATTTTACATCAATTTCATTCCATGATGAGCGGTGGTCAATGTTTCGCCTTTGCTTATCAGGGTTGATGGCGCAACAGTAGCCGCACAAAGTCCTCAGCAATTTTCTGCTTAGTTTTTTAAGTTAGTTGTGAGTGTTTTTTCTGCTAGTGCTAAATAAATTACTTGTACTTAGTGGCGATAATGTGATTCGACTTGTTTGAGAAGCGAAGGCGTATTTGAAATGCTTTGAAAGTTTTCACACAAGCAATTAAAAGTCTCCCATTGAGTCGTTTTTAAATTGATAATCATATGAGGGAGCAAGAGCGCGTATGGAGCAGTGGTTAGAGATGCTCTGCGTCGCACGCAAGATCGATAGTTCAGTCTCGCGCTCACGGCTCACCGAGCTGTCCATCTATCCGAGGTGGGCAAGTTGTTGGCGACTTGTCCAAGAGGATAAGTAGCACTGACTTAATACACCTGAAGGCCACTGCGAGTGATTGTGAAGGCTAAGTATTTATGCATTTTTGCAATTACCTCAGACGAATGCATGACGCATTCCTCAGGGATTGAGAAACGCCGAGAACGTATGTTTTATGAGGGAGGAGGGGAGACTGATGGAATTGAGCACTGCAAGAATCACGTTGTTGGAAAGCTCTCATACTCCAAGTCTAGAAAAGCCGCCTCCATTCTTAAATTGATTTTCTATGCAAAGTTTCTAGGTATTCTATACACTTTCGTTAACCTTTTATGAGAAATACCCGGAAACAATTTTATAGGAGTTTCCGTTGCGGATTATTTGATAATCACCTGATTATACAGGGCGTCTAATTCTCTCTAATCATTCTGATGAACAACGGTTTATGGCACGATGGTTCTCACAAATAGAGAATGTAGAGGAAAAGGTTCAGAGGTGATAGGGCTTTCTTGGAGGTGAACTGATATAAAACAATATAAAACCCACCATATGTTGCTGTAAACAGAAATATCGAGACGGTTGTGCGACGCCAGGACCTGCTATATTATGTAAACGGAATTTTTCTACCCAAATAACAAGGGCTCGTCATTTAATAGAATTTACTCGGTGTGCGGTAGTCTTATTGCTTCTCACTCCTTATAGGACTACTATATGGAAGACAATGCAATCAGCGACCTCAAGAAGAGTGTGGAAACCATCATATCAGGAGAATGTTCACTAGCGCAGGAATAGAGCTAGGAGTAGAATGCAGCGATGGCATGCAGCTGGCTTCTGGTTTGCTTTCGGGCTAGTAACGTCTTACTCATGTCGACGTTGACCACTCCTCACAGCTCATCACACCATATGTTGCTGTAAACAGAAATATCGAGTCAGTTCTCACAGATCAAAAGGTTTTGCGCCACTTTGAGAGAATTTTCTTATTAAGACGTGGTGACCTCAGAAAAAGGTATCCCTCAGAATATTCTGAATGAAGATGTCAAGCACTTTTCAGCTTGAAAGACATTGTTAAGACGTGAGTCTTTCACAACATTTCGCAATTCGGTATCCAGAAATATGTCCTAACCACAATCAAACAACAGATTATCTGCGGATATTTTTGTGAATTGTGGAAAAATCTTCAATGATCGATCTGGCTCGATACATCGCTCTTTATCACGATCGGCAGGCTTGTCAGAGGATTCGCTGCTAGTACAAAAAGCACTGTGTTTTGGTAAAGAACTCCAGTGGCCAAACAGTATGAATCGCAGCAACACATTAAAGTCGCTTGCCTAGTGGCTGCGACGAAGAACGGAAGCTACTTGCGCATAATTATTGCTAGAGACAATGCATAGTAGGAGCTCTTCAATATACGATCGAACTCAGGCACAGCTCAAATCGTCATTGTGAGTGACTGTGGTACGGCAGCGAAACGAATGAATGAAGATGGGAACACGCATGTTGTGCAATAAGGTGTCATCGATGTTTCTTGCTCTGTAGAGCTACTAATAAATTTTTGGAGAAATTGCTGGAATGCCATTTTAAAGGGATGAATAATAGTAATTTAGATTAATCCATGAGATTATCATAAAGGCGACTCCATTCATGTATGTGTACTCCGTTACTGAATATGTCATCAACATACTCTCTGTTGTCAGCTGTCTAATGCTGAGTATACTTTTATACTATTTTTGACAATGTTTTTAACAAACCTCTATATCTGCATCTCTGCTTTCTACACAACTGTATGAATACTAGGTTTTAAGGAAACATTAAAAGAAACGGCATGATATTTATAAATATCAGCCCAGAGAAATCGATAGTACAACACTGCCCATTCATGGATTTACTTCACTTGATGGCACGTGTATATAGTATGTCTGCGCCTTCTCTGTGTAAGGGGTTGGGTTCCTCCAAGGAGATTGGCTAAGACGAAAGGCACTGCCAGACTGAGGAGTCTGTAAAGCCAAAACACGTGTATTTCAATGTATATGCTCATAACAGACCACATATATGCCTCAAAAATAATCAACAGGTATATTGAAATTTGAGCGTAGTCTTAAGAAAGCACTCGAAACGAACTATATGAATACTATGGGAAAGGTAAACGAAGGTACGGATCTAACATACTATGATTGAATCGCAGCCACTTGATTCAGACGATTGTTGTAATATATAATAGATCTCCAAAAATATAAAAAAGTTTTGATGTAAATTTCTCTTACAAATGTGCAACAAAATAAAAAAATTTGGCTGCCATGTTTTCTCTTAGAAAATTGTCAAAAATTTCAATATTGTGTGTGTTTCAAAGATGTATGGGAAAGAATGAATGATCAATGCCTTTTTTCAGGAAACTGTATTTGATAAAAGATTTATTGAAAGCTTAACGAAAATGATAATAAGTGAATCTTCAAAGCTTTATGGAAAAGCATTTCTATGAGGTCGTCATTAATCCAAATGTTTTGAGTTAACGGCAAGTACTCGCAGTCATGAGTGACAATAATGGGAAAAATGGTTTGACAGCACTATCATGACGGGGCAGTTATTTGTTCAGTGAAAGTAAAAATTGATTTGGAGCTAACATTTTTTCTCCAAGTTCACTCACGGCATGCAAATGCAAGGACTGTGATTTCGAATGCCATTTCAAAAAATGAGTATATATAAAAGGTGAAAACTTGTCTGGAGTCAACTTGCTCTCTTCAATCCAGCGAAACTGATAAGGTACCCTGTGATGAAGAAATGGGAACACTCTAGAACGGTCATCTCGCGATTCTTAGAAAAATCAACTCGTTGAGCATTCGACGACATTTATAAGGAAGACAACTACCGCTCAAAGTCAAATCAAAAATCAAAAAGAAAATCAAAAAGCGTCAAACCAAATGGAAAAGACCGAAGTTCTTTGTGACTTATCGATGAAAAACGAGTCTAAGCAGTAAGTGCTGTGATCGGAGGAGTAGATGTGAAACAGATTAGTTGGAATACAAATAAAGACATTACAAGGACGTTGGGCTTTTGGGAAGAAACTCCCACTGTACACCAAAGTCTGACCCACAAAGATTTCTATTTACTTGAGATTGCCACTCGAAGTTGAATAGTTGGTAGTAGAAACTACCTTGGATTCTGATAAAAAGACGATAAATTCCATCAGAAGTCGTTAGTCATCAAATTAATAATGGAATGGTCGCTCTTTTCGTTTTTATTTTGTGTATAAGAGGGAACTGATAGATCGTAATCTGCTTAGAAGGACTTCATGGTTCCGGTGTACTTTGTTTTTTGTTTTCTTCTGCTGTGAGTTCCTTGCGTTACCTAATACAGAGACCGCCCTCTCATTAACGTTGACACGCTATCACATATTCGATCACAACTGCCCACATGCTGCCCCATCCTGCTGTAGTCAGTTTCCGGACCCAAATGAATAACACCTAATGAAAGTCGTTTCTTGACAATTTCTATTGCATCAAATGACTAACTCATGATAAGTGTTGACGACTGACTATTTTGACTTCGTCACACCGCAAAAGCGCCTTTGTTCACTATACTTGTTCATAGGTCAATATCCTCCAGTTAGATATAGGAACGATCAATTCTTCGCTCAATTGACGTCTAATCGCTATCTGTAAAGGTAAACGTGTTTCCCCAAAGTTTGAAAGTTTCTCATCCTTTCGTCATTGACATATTGACTACGTACGAATTGCACTGTGTATGTCACAATGGCGTAGAAATCCTCTTTGCTATCGAGTAAACTTTCTACAAGTATAATCTGACAGAGCCGGACATTTTGAAGGCTCATAACCGGGTGATGCCAATAAGCTGTCAAAAGTAAAGTTCCAGGTATAAAATATAAGACTGGACTGTTAATTTGTGCAAAAGTGGCTTTTAAGACTTTGGAGACTATATGGAAGCTTTTGCGCTCATGAGTGCCAATTTCAGATATTGAGTGGATCAGGTGGACTCATATTAGTAACTAATGGAAGTACAAGTATATTCATACATAAGTCTGCACTTTTGTCACAATCCTTGTTCAATGAGGTAAATATTTCTCAAATCAAAAGAAGTAAATCTTTTTCAAATCAGAAAAGCAGAATAGGCAGTATGCGAGTCGATTATGAATTTAGAACATGCGAGTAATCTAAACTTCCTCAAAAATGTTTTCCTATCGAAAAAATGAGTTTTTCTGCATGTTCTTGTTATGCTGTAAAGCTGTTGCACGTTGATATAAACCCTGCATTTTTTACTCTATAAAAAATTAATCAACGGCTTTATAATGAAAAATGTCTCTGTGGTTAAGCGTTAAGTGGTAAGTGGTTACCGGATGGCGTTTATCCGATTACATTTCCGCTATTTTGCTCTCACTCGCCGTCTTCTACCCGTTTCAGCCTAACTCAATTCCAATTCATAACCTTGTTTTCCCATGAAAATAACTAAATACTGACTTAAAATGCATCAATTTGCTTTACTCTGCAATAGTCAAAATTTGACACTGAGTCAATAAATAATTTTCGGTACGATTTAAGATTACCCATACTAGTACTAGATAGTTTATAATGTTTAGAGAGAATCTATGTTACATATGATAAGTTGCTGACATCTTATTTTATTAGGGTATACGTGACAGTCGCCATGTTTTTGATGAATTCGTTCTAAGTAAGGAAAATTGTCAATCAAAAATCGCTGTTACTAAGCCTTCATACCAATCACAGACATGTGAGCCAGTTCATCATTAACTGAATGACATAAAAGATGAGGCACTAGACATGATTAGCATGGACTTCACCGATGTCTCAGTATATCATATATCAGTCCATCTTCTGTGTATTAGATATTCTGTATGATAATAGGTTGAGGAAAACGTTCCTGAACACCCGCTGAAAAATCAAAGCTCATACATAAATTCAATTAATAACAATATTAATCATTCTTCAAAATGGAGACCACCAACCATTATCTACGATCTTCTGCAAACGGTCTACATGTTCTAGACCTGCTCAAAAGACCATTCCTTGAACCTTGAATGAGAAAAACTCTTGATGTGCCTCTTCAACTTGACCAAATATCTCAAACTAGCGTCACGCAGAAAATGTTCCATTAAACGAGAAAAACCACATTTGGACGAAGCAACATCTAATGAAATAGAGTGTGCTTTCGACGAATCTTCAGCGGATACCTTCGCTTCAAAGTATCGTAGACTCGGTCCAGCTGCTCACAGTAAAAACATTTCTATAATTCCTGAGATGGTTCCATGAATTTACAATAACCGATAGTGCGTGAAACAGACATAAAATCTGAATTATTCACTAGTGTTCAGGAACTTTGTCCTCAACCTAGTATTTACACTGCTATAATAGTTTTGATGCTAATCATTAAGATTACATACGATGGCAAGACCACAAGTGAGGTGTTCTTTTTGATAAATGGTCACAGCTATGACAATCGTCCAAATTGATGCTTAGAGGAGCCCTGCAATGCGAATAAGGTCTTTTGGTGGTCCACGTACTTTCGGCAAACCAAGTGTTTCCTTCCAGGCTCGAAAAAGTGGCACCAGACTTGTCTGTATAGCTGCAGATGCTGACTTAATAGTTGTAGGCCGATACAAATTACTTTATACGCCAAATATGCACTCATTCATCTCGATGCTACGATTAGAGCCTATGGAGTGTACAGTGCACTCCTTTGAGATCGATCAACAGCGAATGCCTTACATTTCACTCTTTATTATAATTATGTATATATGATGGAATGCAAAACTACTATTAGCTCAAAGCAGTTCTAATTGGCATTTTTCAGAATTTCCCTACAAAAAGCTCACCCATTTTTGGAGAAAACTCACTGCGCGGAAAATATTGCAGCGTATGTTTGAATTTCCGTTATCGCCAATCGGCAGGAAATCTACTTAGAAATTTCTATCGTTGACTGCTGTGCTTGTTTTCGCATCTTAATCTCTATCTGAGTGAAAATTCATTATTAAAAGAAGAGCTCGCGATATCAATAACCAATCTACCATTTCAGGTTTTATCATATCTTCACTAATCAATAACTTCTATGGTATAACAAAGAGGAAACGGCAAATATAAGAAGTCTGGATAAATCTATGATTCTGAGGAGGATATAAATGCATGAATAGCTTTTAAAATGTCACCGTAGCCGTAGTAATCTGTGCGTAACGCCATGTGGTCCTTTTCTAACTTTGCTTTATCAAAAAAAAAAGGTAGCGACGAAATCGAAGATGCCACATAGCACTCGTCGAAAGGCTGGATCAGCTTTACATAGAAAATCCAGCTGTTTTTGCAGTGATTGTCAATATCGACTTTCCATTAATTTCGACAATGGTTGGCTGCAACCTTCAATAAGCACACATGTGGTTATAATTACATTATTTATTAGTAGTAGCTAACATTTGAGCCGATTTCGCCTTTACCAAGGCCTTGAGAAGTTGAGTAGCGAGCGAACTAAACAGTCGACTACCTCCATAACTTTAATGAAAAACTTACGGTAATCAGCCGTTTTTTTCGAATCTTCCACTGAACATGAGATGTGGCAAACAACCGGACAGAGTGTACATGGGTCGGTTCTGCACCGTTCTCTTCATCCAGCTTTCTTTCAACAAGCAATGGCTTCACCCAACCCATCACCATCCTCAAATCCAAAAGCTTTGATTCCATCTTTTAAGATTGCCAAGCAAAGCGCTTTAAGCAGTAGGGTAGTAGGTAACGATTGAGATAAATGGTAGTTAAACTGAGGTAAGAATCCTGACTCACTTTGTAGTTTTTCCGGCGCTCTTCATATTAGTAGAAAGTACTGCAGAAGCAAAGGTAGCAAAATTTAGAATTTCGAAGACACCAAAGAAAGAATTGCACTGAAAAAAGCCATAGGATAGGCAAATTTATGAGAAAGTAATGACGTTGCAGAAAGTAAGTTAAAATGAGTGTTTCCTTGATCAGACACCTCATACGTTTATTCGGGGCACCCAATAATTGAAAAGACATTGAGGGAGAAGAATACGGTATGGTTGGCATCTAGGTTCATATGTAAGCTACTAATTGTCTGATGATCTCAAAACTACGCACTCACAGATTTTGGACAGTGGTCCTCTCAAACTCGGCAACTTAACCACGTCTGAAGCTTTGTGAACTCATAAAGCACTTAAAGATTAATGTTAAATTAACAACATGAGGAGAATAAAGAACCCGGCCAAATTACGTAGCAGACTCTCGCCGTCAAAGTTGGTGTAAAATGGAAGCGGAATTTGAGAGGATTCACTATGAGATAAAATCAATTGACAATGCATGTACGATGAGGACACTGAACTGTTTGTCAAGAAAGCACAAGAATCTTTTTGGCAACCATCTAGAAGACGAAAGGACTTATTTGTGAGCCACGTAGACCAGATTCTCAGCTTGAATCGGTTCTTGGATCTCAAGGATCCACGGGTTCGTTACAAGACTTGAAAGAGAAAGATAATGACAATTAAAAAAAGATAGTATGTAGTCTTTCTCTATATCTAAATCCCAACGGGAAGGGGTTGACCACACTATGTACGCAACTTTTTCTTTGTGTCAGTGAAAACCACGTTGATTTTCTTGGTTTCCTTGATTGGTAGCCAGCAAATGCCTATGACGCTAATAAAGTCGCTAACGGAATACTTATTAGCTGAGATTCTTATGAAAATAAAAAAAAAATAGATCAGCGAGCAAAGGACGGTTGCCATAGTACTTCTCTTTCCGTTTTTTTCTGCACATCTCTGACTCTGCACTACTGTGTTATCAATTCTACCTAATACCTTCTAATCATTCGCAAATATCCCCGTTTTCTGAATTCTAGGCATCCAAGTTTTTTCTACTAAGAGAATTTCTTTCATCTTGTATTTCCAAAATTCTAGCACATGGAAAAGGAAAATATTAGTCCGTATAAACTTCGATCTCGGTAGGAGCAGCTGAGGTGAGAGCGGTGAAAAAGTTAGTTCAATAATAGATATAGCATTAATAATTTTGAGGACAACAATTATGAGCGCATCTGGCGCAGTATTCAATGGTGTTTGGCAACACACACGTGATTTTTGGTGCAAAGCACGACCCGTGTCAGCGAGCTCTCCATTCTTTCGAAGTCGACTTAATGATACCAGGCTTGAGAGGATCGGAGCACTAAACTGATACATCAATATCCCATCGCGAGTCATTATAAAGGCCAGATTTGCATTGAGTCACGCCTAAGGATGCGTATTGAAATCGTATGCATCGCACCTCTTAGTGGTTGATCAGCGCTGAGAGTTTTAGAGCCTTAACGCTTCGAAAACTGAATGAGGCATTCCGAATTTGCTAACAGTTGATAGGAAATATTTTATTGCTGCTGATTTTTGACCAAACTAAGCTGAAAAGGAGATTTAAATCCTATGTTAATAAAAAACTGCTCAGTAATAAATAACACCTGCCTCTCATAATAATTATGAGTGAATCGATCGGCGCACCAATAAAGCATCTAATCGTTCCCATAAACATTACTTATCAAGCAGGTCTCCGCTGACACAAGCATTTTAGAGTCACCAAGTTCTGATGTGCTGCCCTTTATTTCGACTAGTTTTTTCAAAGAATACTCATGAGGTAGCGCGTCAGCTCGGGTGATAAGGTCAAGAATAGTTTCATATAGGAAGATCCGGTAGTGAAGGTTATTTATTTGAGACTGATTTCACTCAACCTTAGAAATCTTTCGTGGTCTTTAAATTTCAAGCTTTCGATCTTATTTGTCATGAATATGTGTGAAATGTGCACTCATACGTGAATATGATATTTTGCCTTTGGAGCTTGAAAAAGACATTTCGACACTAGACCAAGATTTTACACTACGTCTGTATCTCAGAGAAGTTGCATTGCTAACTTGGGGCTCTTACAAGCTTTTATTTGCCTCATAGTTAATGGTTAACTGAACCATTCTAAAATATTAAATCTAGCATTTCTTTCATCTTCATTTTCGCCCTGTGATAATCATCAATAAAAAGTAAGAAAGATTTTCGTGTAGTTTTTTTTTTCAAAACTCGAGTGCCTTTTTTTCTAATTCTTTTCTGTTTAATCATATGTGTGATACCATTTGAAGTATTCAGTGCATTCTCGCTGTTGTAGTGTGTTACCACATTCTAAAATCATCAACGGATCGATTCTTCCACCAAGATGTTTTTAACAATGTCTATTGTAACTTTTAGCACTTAGTTTGATCTGTCATCGCAGTGTTTTTTTTTCACTGTGCGAATCCCAGTACTTCTAGCATTCATTTCGTTTTTTTGACATCTTCTTGAACGGCATAGAATACTGGTAAAGCGAATCTCCTTACAACCTCGAGGATAGGTTTGCTGTGGCGTTCCATAAGACGTTTCGTTGACTGCCGGAGAGAAGTGGGGAATGGTGCTCGACCCCACGAGCGCTGTGACCAACTTCACAACCACTCGGCCACGGCCTCTTTCCACTGCAACTCTTCTAGGAAGACTCCCAAAACGGTAGCAACTCATGCACTTCATCGATCGGCCACTGTGTTATCTAGGGGTATTCGCAAAGCCGTGGATCAATAAGAGCTAATCAATAGCTTGACCATGCTCTCCTTGTTGTAAAAATATTGGCAAATCATCTTCTGTTTCTGGCAATGTATTTTGAGTCTTTCATGAGGGCTGTTGCCGATACCTATACTGTGCAAGACACATGCATCGGCCCTTCGGCCTCGTCAGTTGCACGGTGCTTTTTCGCTCAGTCAGTTCCTCAGGGATCTACCCTATACATAGAGGAATTGACGATGAACTTTTTACACTCAACGTGCAGTAGAAAAGTCACTGTGGTACACTTTCAGAGTGTTTGATGGCGGAATGTACGGCGTATGGCTGTTACGTGGGCATATGTAGCCGTCATTGCAGACATTGAAATCGACTATTTTGAAACCCCGCTCAAGATCACCATAATCTGACAATGCATTTTGAGTCATTCATGAGATCTTTACGGGTTATCTAAATATTGTTTTTGATCAAGGTCTCGAATTAGTCGAATACAATAACTATCACATCTTTGCTTCATTATTTGATCGTACAGCCGCTTCGTATTTTAGTTAGATTCAGTCATATTTTTTTTGCTATTCCTATTTTCTCAACGATCTGAGGAGTTTAACGAATCAAATGCCAAAAAAAAGGTCTAGGTCTTTTACTTCATAAAAAAAGCTTTGAAGAAGGCTAAGTCGTCGAAGCGTTAGCCAATGATATCAAAGACGACATAACAATTTAAAAATCAAATTGATTTAGTTCAAAGACGACTGAGCAAAATGATGCCATTTTATTCTCTCAAAATGTATTCAGTAAAATTGGATAAGTTAGCACTTTATGTGAAATGTCACCGTAATTTGAGTTGAATCCCTTTATATATTGATTTAGTTTTTTTTTCTTAATCTATCAGTAGGCCTTCAGTTAAAATATAATTGCTTAGCACAAATGCTTTTCTGACACTCTCTCTATCTGTTGACAAGTTTTCTGGGAATTTCCCAGTAGCAGAATCCATATCATGGTGAAAATTGGACATAATATTAAGCAATTCTCAGAAGTAGCGTGTACGAGTTCACGTTATACTGAAATATTCAGATGACACGATCAATGCCGATGACGGTTAGCGTGGACAAATCGTCTGCACGTCAAATTATTCATCGTCTGTGGGGTAAATACAGCAAACAAATCTATGTAGGGTTTTCCCGAAAATCAATGTACATATAAGCTCATAGAAGTCTACCTAATCTATTGACACTGACTGAAATTCCATTTATGGTGCACTTATTTAGAGTAGTAGCGGCTAAGTTCATAATATTAATTTCACAAACAGCGAACTGATTTCACCAGACTCTCATTGAACATTGCATTAATCTGATGCCATATTTATTAGGTTTTCTGATAACTTTCGGCACTAGAGCAATAAACACAGAACTCATCAACCAGAAGTGATCAAAGTTGTCTAACATAAGTATTTAAGTATGTGCCATCAGCCTAAACACATTTATGCCATCTCTCAAGAAACAAGCCAATACTTCATAAAGCACGTCCTCCTTAAATGCAAAGACAGTTGTCAATCCTCGATACAACTGACTGATGTTTCAGAAACTTCTTCTTGCTGAGGAAGTGCACCAGCAATCAGAAGAGGTGATAGTCAAACGGCGGCAAGTCAGGACTGTACGGCAGATGATCCAGCAGTTCTCAGTCCAGTTCGGTCAACTTCCTGTATTTTGATTCTCAGTTAATTTCGCATGAACCTCCGTAGCGCAGATGTTCCTTCAAGTTGGTGTTGCAGGCGCGAAACTCAGCAAAGAATAGAAACATTGTTTGCTTGGACACACTCCTTGAGCATTACGATTAATGTTCGCGAGGGCGATCCGTGCACCTAATCCCAATTTTTTCTCGTAAAGCAGCGAACTGCGATAAAGGTTTTGTTCACAGGCCATGATGCGACAAGCAGGGATAAAGTTGGTACCAAAAAAAAGTTCAGAAAACTTTTTACAAAGCGGTATTTGTTGGTTGATAGATAGTGTGAATATATTCAGACTGATGACGCATAAGTGTGAATATATTCAGACTGATGACGCATACTTTGAATAGCGTTGGTAAGTAATTCTGGCTGCTTCTGGTTAATAAAACTAATATTAATTGCCCCAATGCCAAAAATGATGACAATCCGTGAAACTTGCATGACCGACCACATACTTTCTACAGATCCCAAAACAATCCCTTCATTCGAGTTATTTCTTCGCATCTTTCATCAACGCAGGACTTGGAATTTGCGAAACGAGTTTGACTGTTGCTTGATGAATTTTTTTTCTCACAATATTCTTAGCATCTAATTTAGTTAACTTTTTTCAAATCTTAGATAAGTTCTATTAGGGATCTCTTAGGGTGTTATCACCGATATTCGCTATTGTTTGTGGATCGGATCAAACTCCTACTAGACATCTGATCACTTTTCTTCACTCGCCATCTTAACGTTCCGAACGTAATCTATCACTCTTAGTAATTAATAAAATCATAGTCTGATGCCCAGCTTCTAATGGTTTTTCTTTGGATGCTCTAAACTTACCCTAGGCTATAGAAACTGCACATTCAACTGGCCGTGTGATCAAGAGATGCCGCATTATTCCTTATCGAACTTCTTGAGATTTACTGATGTTGGAGAAGAATTGGTCACCTTTCTATAAGTGTAATTTTCAAATTATGACTATGGCATAAGCCTGCAGCCCCTCCTTCCTTAGGCTGATAGTAATCCTTCGATTTATAGCGCTATTGAAGAATGAAAATATTTGTATTTTACTCCACGCCGAACAGAACTCTTTCTTCAGACTATTAGTAGTCACTCGATAGTGTAAGTTTCAATGATTGCAACACTTTGCTTATCTTCTAGAAAGACCGTTTCACTGTAATGTAGCTGCAAAGTAAGATCGAGTTTCACGTATTCGGCGGCTTGTTTACCGGCTAACCTACAAGCGGAAGGAGTGGGTAGATCACTCGTTGGCCTGACGGGTTAAAATGGAGGGGGGGAGGGTATAACTTGTTATTCAATTGAAAATTTTTACTCCGCTTGAAAGAAACTGTGTATAAAACGACTGATTCGAATACTACGAGATTTCCATACGCGTTCATATGCTTTTCGTGCTTCTAGCGAATTATACGCGTGACAGTTTGAAATCCCGCGGCCGATGTAAAATACAACTTTATTTTGCATTTTACGAAGTCATAAAAGAGCGCTTTGGAAAACCGACCAGTACTGCATTAGCCAGGATTTCGAGCTTTCGAATAATAACTGAAACTCCTAGAAAAAACGTTGACCAGCGAATGAAGTCGAATACTCATTCGTCCTTGGACAACTCAAAGGAACCTTTTTTCCCATTTACATAGCTTACATTCTTTTCATTTTACTACTTCACTGCTTTATAGCAATGGCATAATGTTGAAATAATTATCTAAGAAGATTGACTGGTGCAAATCAGCCTCAGAAGGGAGCTGAAGACGTGTTTCATTTTTTGCAGGAGCGCGTGCTGTCACTACACCAGCACGGCCACCACATTGCAACCATTCTTTCTTCGATATAATAAGTGAAGCTGTCAGCAGCTAATGTTTCGGGTTTGGTACGGTAAGCAAATGTCGGCATCAAACCTAGTTAAGCTGACAGCTTCTTCTGTATGTATGAACTATGTTTCTTTAGATGTACGGCTTCGTAGCAGAGGTATGGTGTTGAAATATTTATCAATATTCATCTATTCTTTCTCTTATTGCTATATATATCAGGTTGTCGTAAGGAATGTATGTTAGAAGTATCATGGCCTCCTAGGATTGCTACTGGATTTTTCGCAAATATATGTCAGATATTCTCCTGCATTTTCAGAGTGCCATGTCTGTGCTCAGAACAAATTTTTATGGAACGAGCTGACAGTCTTTAGTGTTTGTACTTCTTCCATCCAAACAAGACATGTATATCTATGCCAGCCGCACAAAACCCAAGTTCTTACTAATGACAATGAAGTCATAAATATACCTTTATTTTGAGTGCTTTGTTTAAACCACGCTCAAATTCCAATATATCCTTTCATCATTATTTGAGCCAACTTGTCATGTGGTTTGGTAAGGGCGCTTGTACAGCCCGATACACGTGTTTCGTCCTTACAGACTCATCAGCCGAGCAGAACCCGTCGTCTGTCGATCTTTTTATAGTCAATGATGAAAGGATATATTGAAATCTGAGCGTGGTCTAAACAAAGCACCCGAAATAAAGAAATAATTATGATAAAAGTACCAGCCAATAAGCAATCGAGTGCACAACACTCTGGGTTAGGTGTTTTCTTTTGACATAGCGTGTAAAGCGTACGTCGTCGATGACTCTCTAATAAGGAGTGTAAGGCTCCCGAGAGAACTGACTATAAAAAGATCGACAGACGACGGGTTCTGCCCGGCTGATAAGTCTGTAAGGACGAAACACGTGTATCGGGCTGTACAAAGGCCCTTACCAGACCACATGACAAGTTGGCTCAAATAATGATGAAAGGACAATGGAGTCGTTGAAAGTAGTTTCGGCCTTGGTTTGGTTTTTGAAGCAAATTATGCGTAAAGAGATGCAGAGTTTTCTCATAAAATTTTGTCGGTGAGTAAGAGGGCAGGCAAGTTTGCATTCGTAGTAGAGTTTCTTCAACCACCGTATGTAGTACGATATATGTCTGTGCGTTGGTAATGCGACGTGATAACAATTTGTACGACATCCATTTGTCCAACTTTCTCGACATTCAATACATTCCTGAATGTCCGAAAACAGTTCCGATTCTCAAACTAAATTCTTCTGCAAGTTCTCGAGCAGTTCCAAATGTATGTGCTTGCAGGGCAGTTATACATTCTACACATTTATACACCTAGACATACATATATGTATACATATGATATAATATATGTGCTTCATATATAATATACATTATATATATAACATATATACATATAAATAACATATATATCCATTTATACGTATACATATATACACATATATACCTGTGCATGTATATATTATATATATATATGTAAATATATATATATATATATATAAACAGTTGAAAAGAGCAGCAGTTATGGCAGAAGCTGCAGAAGCTGAGAAGAGCATTTGCAAAGCCCAGCGAGGCTTCGTCAACTATAAGACCAAGATGATTGCACTCCGATACCCTGACGGGACACTTACAGCTTCGAGAAGGGCTATGGAGAAAATTATCCACCAATACTACTCGGATCTCTTCGCTAGCCATGTCCTCTTACCGTCATATAAATTGAAAGAGGAAGAATATGTCGTTCCACGGGTCTTCCCTTCCAAAATCCGACATGTTATATCGTCGGTGAAGAACAGAACAACACCCGGTCCAGACAGGATTAGACTAGAACACCTGAAGAATCTGCCGCCACTTCTCATCAACACCCTGGCTCGGCTCTCCACTCGCTACCTGTCAGAATGCAAGGTTTCTATCCAATGGAAAACAAGCAAGAATGTATTGTTGTTCAAAAAGGGAGACCTTCACGACATAGGCAATAATCGCCCAATCTGCTTGCTGTCCGTTGTCCATAAACTCTTTACTCAAGTCATCCTATAAAACCCGAGTTGACAGAACACTGGACGAAGGACAGCTATGCGAACAAACAGAGTTCCCAAAGGGATTTAGCACCATAGACCACATCCACGCGATAACAAGACTCATTGAAGTTTCACAAAAACGAACAACCACTCTGTCTCACCTTCATCCATCTGAAGAAAGTCTTTGATTCAGTGGAAATAGAAGCGCCTATAGATGCTCTGGATAACCAGGGCGTCCCTACTCGGTACATGATGATCCTTAGTGAGCTTTATAAAGATTTCCCGACCAAAATATCTCCATTCTACAACAACATCACCATTGACCTAAGAAGAGGCGTTCGACAAGGCAATACAATTTCGCCAAAACTATTTATTGCCACCCTACAAAACGTCACGCGAACATTAGAATGGGACGATATGGGAGTAAAAATTGACGGTCGACAATTAAACCATCTTCGCTTTACTGACGATATCGTTCTCATAACACCAAACATCAACCAAGCGGAACGAATGTTGACTGATTTCGATAACGCCTGTGGAAAGATCGGTCTTCAACTGAATCTAACGAAAACAATGTTCATGAGGAACGGATGAGTTTCGAATGCCCCATTCACGCTCAACGGAACGACAATCTCTAAATGCTCCAGTTGCGTCTATCTAGGTCGGGAAATCAACATGATTAACGACCTAGCTCCAAAGTTGAGCAGGAGGAAACGAGCGGCTTGGGGAACGTTTAAGAGCATCGAAGATGTAGTGAAGAAGACAAAGAACATCCGACTCCGTGCCCACCTTTTCGACTTAACAAGTATCCCTGCCCTAACGTATGCAGCAGAAACCTGGTCGCTACGTAAGCAGGATGAAAGATCACTTGCCGTTATCGAACGCGCAATCGAAAGATTGATGCTAGTATCCCGTATCTCGCAAATGAGAAAAGGGATCCGAAGTTCCGACCTACGTCAACGATCGAAAATTAGAGACGCCGTTCTACACGCCAGGATATCGAAAATAAGGTGGGCCGGACACGTGATGCGCTTCAACGACAACCTATGGACGAGAGTCGCTACCGACTGGATTCCTGGAGACATCAAGTGCACTAAAGAAAGACCACTGACCCGCTGGTCCGACTCTTTCACGAAAGCGATAAAAGAAAGATGTGATGCTCAGCGAATCCCTAGATTGAGGAGGACCCCTCGGGCTACTCTTGCACGCGATAGGGAAAAATGGAAAAGTTGCTGGTACCCGCTCGAGTCACTCGACGATTAACGGGACGACAGGACAGGACAGGATATATATAAACATAAATATATATATATGTGCCATATATATAATGTGCGTTCTACATACTTCCTTGAATTCACACTCCATTAATATTTTGAGAGTTTCACTATTTTTAGATCTGAGTATGAATTCACAAAAGTTAACTCTTCGAAAATGTTGACTTGGCATCCAAAATTTTGCCTTTGAAAAAATCTATGCGTATATTTTATCCTAGTTCACCTATCCAAAAGATAAGTGCGTGATATAAGCTTTACTCCAATATATCACCGGTATCACCTGTCGTTCCGTTGATCGTCGAGTGACTCGAGCGGGTACCAGCAACACTTCCATTTTTCCCTACCGCGTGTAAGAGTAGTCCAGTGGATCCTCCTCGCTCTAGGGATTCGCTGAGCATCGTATCTTTCTTCTATAGCTTTCGTGAAGAAATCGGACCAACGGGTCGGTGGTCTTCTCGTAAAGCGCTTAATGTCCCGAGGAATCCAGTCGGTAACGACGCCAATTACTCTTTCATCCTGCTTGCGTAGCGACCACGATTGTACTGCATACGTTAGGGCAGGGATAATTGTCGAGTCAAAAGGTGGGCACGGAGTCGGATGTTATTTGTCCTCTTCACTACTTCTTCGACGCTGTCAAACGTTCTCCAAGCCGCTCGTTTCCTCCTGCTCAACTCTGGCACTAGGTCGTTCATCATTTTGATTAAACGACCTAGATAGACGTAACTGGAGCATTCGGAGATTGTCGTTCTGTTGAGCGTTAATGAGGCGTTCACCCTTCCGTTTCTCATTAAAATCGCTTTCGTTAGATTTAGTGAAGACCAATCTTTTCACAAGCGTTATCGAAATCGGTAACATTCGTTCCGCTTGGCTGATGTTTGGTGTTATGAGGACGATATCGTCAGCAAAGCGAAGATGGTTTATCTGTCGACCGTAAATTTTTACTCCCATATCGTCCTGTTCTAATGTTCGCATGACGTTTTGTAGGGTGGCAGTGAGTAGTTTTGGCGAAATTGTGTCGCCTTGTCGAACCCCTTTTCTTACGTCAATGGTGATAATGTTGTAAAATAGAGATATTTTGGTCGTGGAATCTTTATAAAGCTCACGAAGGGTCATTATGTACCGAGTAGGAACGCCCCCAGAGCTTCCACAACCGCTTCTGTTTCCACTGAATCAGAGCTTTCTTCAGATCGATGAAAGTGAGACAGAGTGGTTGTTTTCCCTTTCGCGAAACATTAGTGAGTCTTGTAATCGTGTGGATGTGGTCTATGGTATTAAACCCTTTTCGGAACCCTGCTTGTTCTCATGGCTATCCTTCGTCCAGTATTCCGTCAGTCCTGTTTAGGATGACTCGAGTGAAGAGTTTATAGACAACGGGCAGCAAGCAGATTGGGTGATTATTGCCTATGTCGTGGTCTCCCTTTTTGAACAACAACACGGTCTTGCTGGTTTTCCATTAAATGGGAACCTTGCTTTCTGACAGGTAGCGAGTGAAGAGCCGAGCCAGGGTGTTGATGAGAACTGGCGGCAGATTCTTCAGGTGTTCTGGTCCAATCTTGTCTGGACCGGGTGTTGTTCTGTTCTTCACCGACGATATAACATGTCGGATTTTGGAAGGAAGGACCGGTGGAACGACATAATCGTCCTCTTTCAATTTATATGACGGTAAGAGGACATGGCTAGCGCAGAGATCCGAGTGGTAATGGTGGATGATTTTCTCCATATCCCTTCTCGAAGCTGTAAGTGTCCCGTCAGGGTATCGGAGTGCAATCACCTCGGTCTTATAGTTGACCAAGCCTCGCTGGGCTTTGCGAATGCTCTTCCCAGCTTCTACAGCTTCTTCATAACTGTCGTCTCTCTTTGAGGCCTTCTTTTGTCGCTTCTCCACAGCGTTTCGCGAGGTCGGACGTAAGGTTTCGGTTGCCTGTAGCTTGTGCGATTCCACATTGACGTATCAGCTCGAGTGTCTGCGGAGATAAGCGTCTCTTCGTGACCTTAGGACTCTCGGCTTTCATAGCGATAACGTGAAGATATTCAACGAGTCGATCGTTTTCCTCGTCGATGTTGTCGACGACGATATCTTCCCAGAAACCGACTAATGATTTGAGTACATCCCAGTATAGTAGTCTGGGGCTTCGTTCTTTGAACTTTGCGGCTTTCTTTCCTCTCCGCGAAAAACGAAATGTTGCGCGAAGTAGGGATGGTCTGACCCCGTGTAGAACTTAGAAACAACAGCGACATAGGTCAGGCAAAACCTGCGATTTATTAAGATTTGGTCTATTTCGTTATGGTTTCTACAAGTCTGAATCCCACGTCCATCGCTAAAAGTGAGGCTTCTGGAATTGTGAGTTACCATGGATGGTCTGGGTCGTCATGATGATCTCAGATAGCCTCTCAACCTGTTCATCCCATTCTAGTCCATGTGTCCCAATGTGACGTCTTCAGACGTTCTTCTAGGTTCGATTTTTGCATTAAAATCTCCAACAATGACCTTGAGGAATGTATGATCTTCTCTGAAGAATTTTTTGAGGTCCATATAGAACGCTTCGACTTCGTCTTCGTCATAGCTTGATATTGATACATAAGCAACGAAGATGGTCAAAGCCGGCATTGAACCACATCGTTTCAATCGTAATCATCCGATACGGGTTGCTAGTTGTTCAAACGAATCGATGTTCACGGTCAAATTCGATTTGACGAGAGCGCCAACGCCGCCGGCACCTCTGCTATCACATGTTCCAAGGAACAGTTCTTCTCCGGTGTCATAAACAGCGTGAAAATGATGGCGTCTTCACGTTTCAGCCAGGCCAATGAATTCGTGCCCTATCGCTTGAATTAATAGATCGTCTGCAGCAGATTCGTGAGCAAGGGTTCTTGCATTGTAGGTACTAATGTCACTTTAGTCTGTTTCAATCTTGGCGGCCTAGTTTGATCCTGGGATTTTAGCAGCCTTTCCGTACTCGTCCTACCTAGTGCTGCTGTACCAAGGGCTGTTTCGCGATCAGGGCAATGGGCACATATTTGTTACTGTTTTTGGCATTTTGATACCCAACGGATAGCTTGCCAGTATACAGTATATATAGTAGTGCAAAATTTGGAAAAATTTGATTTTATTAAACTTGACATTTATTTCCAAACAACTTAATATCGTCCAGACTGGATTAATTCTGAAACGACCAATTGTTACTTCATTGTTGTGTTGACAAAAAACTTCATCCCTCGCATAAAAATATAACTGCCACTTTTCATGTTTACGAAGTTACTTCGATATTGAGCACTAACTTTACCATAGTATTCCTACGCATATTAAGATATCTCTAGGGAGATTATTATAGTCACTACAAACTCACAGTGCAGAATTTTGTTTGTCACTGTGGTGTAGGCAATTCACGAAGTTATTCACTAGTAGTACTATCAATACCATTACCGCTACTACTACTGATATCAATCCTAGTACCTACCACTATCCAAAAACATGGTCATTTCCAATAGGTCATGGAAAAAGTTCCTTCGTATTTTCAAAATGCATAAAAAAATTATTTGTACACCAATTGAGCTTAAACAAAAAACAAATCGTCCATTGTCAAATTGCACGGGACTCATTTAGGCTTCAAGCATTGTTTACCGGCCTCCTGAAGAATGTGCCAAATCGTTATCGGATCACAGTGAGACTCATCAGTCAACATTCGGCGACTCATCGATGAATCTTCTTCATTCCGATTAAAGACTGCTGGGCAGTCAGCTTTTGTCGGCCAATCGGTCTCCTCCTCCAAGGAACGTTTTGAACAAATGCTGAGATCGCAAATCTCGTCAACATGCTACTTGCAGTCGACGAACCTTGAAAGCTCTAACATCCAATTTGGAAGTAGAGCAGCAAACTAATTTCTTTCTGAGGCAGCTCCATTCTGTAGGCTTTTTTTAGATAAATAATATATCGTTTGATGCGCAAAAAAAACGAGCTATCTGGTGAGCTCAAATAAGCACAAAACATATTTGTAAAAACCATTTTCTCAGGACATGCGACAGAACTTTCTCTACAATCTATTTGATACACCACTACTGTAGCTGCTTCAATACTATCCTAAAATAATTGACCTGTGTTGCTCAAACCCTTGTTTTGTTTGCTTCTTTCGTGATCGCCGTTAACCATGACAAACAAGCTCGTATCTGGGTTCATTCAGAGGATTTCTTTTCTCCTAGGTTTTCACTGAAATACTGATCAGCCATGCTAGAGTGGATCTAACTTCTCATTAAATTTATCTGTCGACAGCCCTTTTCTGGAGAAAGGTGGTTTGGAACCTTCAGAATCAAGCTTTTCGATTAGTTAGCCTGGGATATAGAGTGACAGCGCGGCAGATCCTCAAATAAAAAGAACTATTGAGTTTTTGGAATACGTTTCAAGAGTATGCAAAAGCACTTCATTTCATATGAATTAATCCGAAAGATTTCAAGGTGTGATTGCAAAGAAAGTCGTGAATAAAGATATTTTATGCTGGATAATTTTGAAGCAATATAGTGCAGCAATCGTCAGCTGTTGCGTATATAGCGATGATACTTCGGTACAGTAGTCAAACGTGGATAAAGTGTTAGAAGTTTCTTTGAAAGCTCAACTAAGATGATCTTTGATAGATATGAGAAGGGTTGGATAAGACAAGTTCGACACCATCGCTCTTTTTATATTGTTAAGCAAAGTTCCACTTTTTTGCTTCTTTTATTTTTGCTTTTTCATGGTGATACGTTCTTAAACACTCTGCATTTGTAAAATGGGGTCAGAAATTGAATATAACTCAAGACTATTTCCATAATGACAAACCATTCTCAGATTATTGTCGTTCCATTCAAATCTCTTCAATCGAGCACATCAAGCGTAGGTGCTGGTTCGAAAACTGTTGATTTGAATATTTCCATCGAGCTCTCTCGTCGTTTGTTAATTCCGACATCAACAAAGGATATCCAAATGAATGTCCTCGAAATAAATAGATGGAGAGTAACACTGCTCAGATCCATCATTTTTGCATCGTGACACGTTGTAGAGGTTACATTTGCGCGTGAATGGTATTATCTTGAAGTGGTTGACTGTCTAATTATTCCTGAGTTGGAATTTCTTGGAAGAAATCCTGAGTTGTCACGAACTTCTCTTCTAATGTACGGTGATTTTTTTCATTGTAGCAGTTTTTTTCCACTTCTTTCTCTTTTCCAACCTATATCACCTTGATGCCAGATTACTTTCTTCCTATCATGTTGACCTGCAACGAATATTCATTCAAAATTCAACGAACTATTGGAACTTTCGGAATGTACCGCGCTGAAATGCAGCAGCGATACATCGTATCAATCAAATAAAAATAGTATTATGAAAATAGAAAAATACAATGGTTCTTATTTCATAAAAACTTTCTTGTTCCCCTCACTCAATAGGTTTACACGCATGTCGCTTGCACTCTTTTCCAACTGCTATGGTGACTCCAACGGACAAAAGTGCAAACATCGTAATTGCTCAGGCTTGATAATGAGATATTTTGTGTTACTTTGATTTGTTTACGTTTCCGACTTGTGGACAACTCTTCAAATATTCTATTATTTAGTTCATTTACACAGTTGATCTCCAAGACACCTTGTAATGAGAAATTGTTCAACATTTTCAGAAGAAGCAAAAATTTAAAGAATTTTATTGGCTATATTGAAAGATCAACTCCTTTCCATGCTACATAGGAACGTTAAGAAATCTTTGACGTTCTCACTTTTACTCAAACTGTTCATTAGAATCTTTTCACTTCCCCTTCTCTATTTTTTCACCCAACTCTTCGCTGCCACCCTCACTTCTCTACAATTTCCATTGTTTTAGTGCTTTTGATCATTATCCTTTCTCTTATTGTTTCTTTGATTCTATGTTTATTACATTTGCTTCTCCACTTACATCAATAGAGTCGGAAATCATTAACATTAAATCGCATGTTACGCGGCTTTGAGTTTAGAGTAAATGTCAAAAATCTCTGCGGAAATGTGAATGAACCGGACACATTCTCCACACATGTGCTTTGAAATATACATGAGGCCTTTTGTACGATTCAACGTTCTAACCTCATCAAGTATCCCATTTGTCCGCACTCAATTTGGGGTTGATTTGTTTGAGAAGATAGCAACATTAGCGTGACACATCGTCAGAGCACCGTACGTCATTGTAAAGGCTGATGTGCATGCATTCACCTCAAACAATGTTTGGTAAAGTCGAATACATTGGGATATTCCAAGGTATGATCAAGACTAAAATCCCTGCTTAGGTTAGGCTTCATTGCTATATTAGCGAACTGAAAATTAGTGAAACAAAAAAAGAAATCGCATGCAAACACAAGACGATATTCTACTAAATGCACATTTTATCGTTTCATTCACCGCCATAATCCGATAATTATTATTGATAAAGCCTTTGGAATGTCAATCAGAGTACGCGCAGTGCAGTGGTTAGAAGTCCTCTGCAAAGCAGCTTGCTGTGTTAAACTCACGCCTCGTGCTCACCAACCATCCTGTCCCTTCAAGATCGGAGACTGCTACCACACCCATTTAGGAGAACCAAAACACTCATCTGATACATCTCTGGATCCCGGATAATTATGTGAGCCAAATAAGCAGTCAGTCGTCATCAGAATACTACGAATGGAGCCAAATGCAAGACGCGTCTGCAGTTGACCACTGCTTAATCTCAACTCCTTACCCTTTTGCCTTTAAGATATTTTTGTATTCCAGACACATAGCTGTTCTCGCTAATCTGCTAACAAACTGATGAACTTGCTGATATCGAGTAGATTCTCTCAGCACCACCTGTGGCATTTATCTGCTCACTACTTGACTTAGACATTATAGAATGACAGTATGATATTGAGAGGCCGGATTATTAGATTATATTCATTTATTCAGATTAGAGAGAGATTATATTCAATCAACTACAGCAAAGTTTGGTCACTAAATTATTGAAATTTTTTTTTTCAACGACTGTTGCTGATGTCGTCATTCAACATGTGTGCAGCAGCGATGGCATCAAAAATTACTGTATTAATTATTTGAAGACTTAATAGGAGGTTGATAACAATTATATCACGCCCTCATAAACGGCTTAAGTTTGAAGAAATATCAACACGGAAGCTGATTTAGTTGAGCAAATGACATTTTCGAGCACATCTTCAACACTTTATTCTCAACTCTTTCTCTTTTCAAATTTGATAAGTTTCCGAATACTCTCATGAAGTCTTGCTGTGACGTTGTATTTATCGAACACCTCTTAACCTAATCTTTTACCTTGTAGTGAGATCATAATACTCTAAAGTTGCGGCATCAAATTAGGTCATTCCATAAGTTTAGGCACTAGAGCAATAGACAACAATTTTATTATCTATAAGTTGGTGAAATTTCGTGATTTTGGTATCGCTCAATCGCGCATCTATTTACGAACATTGTGCTATACATCTTGCTCATAGTTTTTTTGATATGAGGCTGTCGTGGTAACAAATTTGCCCCTGCTCGTGCACGAATGGCGCGTAAGGAAAAATGCAATTGAAGCGACGCAGAAGATTAGTGGAGCTTCCTGTGGACGGCTCGAGCGTGACTGACCGTCCAAACTGTTCTCTACAGCTTTGAATTTTGCGAACCACTTCCTAACGGTTCTTTCATCATCGCCTCAAGTCCCATTAATCTTTCGCACTGCTTCACTAACATTTTCTCCTACGCGGCATTCGTGTATGAGTAACAAGTGAATTTGTTTCCAAGACAGCTCCATCTTAAAGCATGTACAGGCAATTTGTATACAAAATTCGCGAAAAAATGTGCGAATGAACGGTACCAAAATATAACAATTCTAATTACATTTAGATAGTAAATTTTGTTTAGTTCTTTCGTGCCAGAAGTTATGGAATAAACTAATATTTTACAAAACTGAAAAACCCTGATACCTTAAATATGGCGGTTGTAATGATTGCACTCTTTTACAATTAGGGAAAATAAAAACTGAAAGAACGTTGACTTGAATACTTTATATATTGAAACGTTATGACTAACTTTGGTATCATCCTTATCCTTTTTTTGCTTTCTGAGCCCGCTACCTTCTCGTACTTCTCTTGTTGTTCTTATTTTATTATCATATCTCTGTTCGTAGATATTCCCTAAGTAGCAGCAATATTCAATTTTGGTTTCTTTTTGTGACATCAATGATTAAGTTAATCGATTTATTTTTCCGTCCGGCATATTCTTCTTCTGTGTGTCACTGGATTATTTTTTGGAAACTAGATATACTCGACTTACCGTTTAGAGAGCATCACTCCATGAAATTATTGCTAGATCGTTGAATGGATGCATATTCATTGATTTAGTGCTCTTTTTTTTTAGCATTTTTTTCAGGCTAGCGTGAGCTGACGTTTCAATGTAAGCATGCGCCGTGGTCTTTTCCAGCGCACTCGTCGTCGAGTTCGGCGAACGCTGTTACTGCCGGTGTTAATTAGTGTGGCCGTATCGTTCGCCTTGATCGCTGTTAGCGCTGAATTTCTACCAGGTAGTTCCTAGTCGTTTGAAAAATTCTCCTGAATTAGTTAATAGAAGCTGCGAATTAGAATTATTCAATAGAATCACAAAAAATTCTCCGAAGTAGAATTTTATCATTTAATAGAGTCTTTATGAATCGTCCGATAATGATTAAGCTGACTCCCTTTGGGTTATTCGGACAGCGCTATGAGAGCTTTCACAGGTGTGCATATAGGCCGTCATAAACTTTGTGCAACGGAGAAGGTCTTTATTCTAAAGTACGCCTGTTTCAAATTCCCACGTCTACAGGGAAGTGGGACCAGATTGCTGTGGGATGAGTGGATCTGACGACTAACCTGAGTATATTGTTGAACAACTGGAAACCGCAATTCGTAGTTGACCTCTTTCTCAAGTTATTTAGTATCTAGTATCTGTAGACAGAGAATGTCTAGTAGATTACTCGTAATCCTCATAATTTTCCAGTAATGATCCCGCACCATCAAAGCTTAGATTCGTAACTGTCAACAGCCAGTTATGGCTTTTGAGATTTTCTTTTTTAAAGGGCAAGAGTAGAATCACATTTCATTCTCATAAACTGCTTTTCGACATTTCTATATTGGGAGAAGATTTATATACACTGTTCGCCGTTCATTTTTGTAGTACAGCAGCAATCGAAAGAACAAGTAATAAAAGAGTGTTAAAATCTTAAGGACTTTCTAGCGTTCCTTGGTGAAGTAGGTTGAAAATTCGGACCAACAATCTACGTTAACTTGTAAACAGGTCCTCAATAAAAAACCTGGTGTTTCTGGTAAGAAAAATAAGATGCGACACCACCTCTCGCTCTGTCAAAGATGAAAAGGCCTTACTCATTTCACGTTGTCTATGACACAAAAAAGAGGTTTTCGGAGCATAGGGCAGAAGAACGGAAGCGCAGGGCGCATGCGTTCTTGTATGTACAAGATCAGGAACGAAAGTGAATTTATTGGAGCAACTGACGACTTGCATAGATCTCTCAAAACCGACACCTACGGCTGAGACAATGTTGATGAATTACGGCCTTGACCACTTTCATCGCTTACTCACTGACATCAAATTATGAAGAAAACGAAGTCAAATGCTCTATAAGAACATAAAGAAGTTTTACAGAAGAGACCTCATACACTCATGCTCTTCATTGCAAAATTCATCAAAGAGATTGCACTCAGAGAGAGGACCTCACATTGCGACCCACATGCCAGAATGGACTGGGCAGGGTAAACGCAATCTTAGTTCCATATATAAGCCCGCAGGTAGAAAAAAAAAGCAACGCCGGATCCAGACAGGGCAAGATTCGAGCTGAGAAGCTTTCAGCAGCACTGAGGATGAGGTGAGGACAAAAGAGCACACCTTACCACATGTCCGCCTCTCTGTGCCCAAGGTTTCCTCCGCCTTTGCGTAAGCTTCAAAAACTAAATCGTTATTCAAAAACGAAAAATCATTTAATGTTATCAAACGTTCCGTACAGGCGTCAGCGCTAGGAGCATACCGCACTCGCGAGTGAGAAGGAATTGGGTTTCTGACCTCCGTATCAGCCAAAATTCCACGATGTCAAACTCGAAAGAGGAAACACTACCGTGGCGATGGTCTGATTTCCTAAAGAAAAACCTAGAAGACAGATGTATGAATTTCTGTGATAAGGGAACCCACTAAACCACTTTTGCACGCGGCAGGAAGATATGGGAGGCTTTCTGTCGACCACGCGAGTAGTTCAATTATCAAAGGGACACCAGGTGACATAAGCGTTTAAATGAAATGCAACGAATTCACTGAAAAATTTGCTCGAATATGCAAACAAGGAAAGTAGCTGTCAAAGCAAAACTCACCTTGAACTCTACTAAGGCGCATACAATTGAAAAGGTTGAAATGCTTGCCTTGATGTTATTCTAAAATCAGAATAATCAAAACATAGAATATTTCAAAGTATTGAGCTCATTAACACTATCGAAATGTCAAAGATAGAGTTCATTGTTTTTTTCAAGCCTACTCGAGACCAAGTTTACCAAGTTCGGTACCCTGATAAATTTGTGAATTTCTTATCGCCAACATATTTTTCACTAGACTTTCATAAGTTATCAAGAACTGAGAATATTTCGTTTCTAAAACCGGGCGTGGTTTTCTAGAAGTGCTCTGTTGGTACGCTGTAGTAGTGAAGAGAAAATCACGTTTTAAGAAATTTTGGTGATTTTGAAGAGTAGTGGTATCAGACTGGTCTCAGATTTGTCTGGGAGGATAAGCAGCACTGACTCGGTTCAGCGGGAGGCCGCCGCGAGTCAGTGGTCCAATTCATCAATCATAAAGGCCAGATATGCATTCAATCACACCAAACGAAGTTAGAAACTGGAGGCTATTGCATGGTGCATCCCTCAGGGATTGATTAACGCCGAGAGCTTTATCCTTTATCCTTTAAAGTCGATTTCGAAAACGTCTCCATAAAGAAGCGTAAGAGCGAAAAAAGTTACACTTTGCACTCGAAGTAGGTAGTACGTTTCTTGAAATTCATAACACGTTTGATTATTGGTATAGAATGGAATCGGAAGCTAATATCTATAGAACGATGATAAAAAGTCTTTCTCACTAATACGTGGAACTAGAAGATTTTTCCGTAGCAGAGAAAAATGTTTGTTGATAAACGAAAATCGTGCCCTTTTGGGGAGGAGCACTTGTAAGGGCTGCGCGCAGCATCATTCGAAGGTAAGAAAATTTCGCTTTTTGCTCAGAAAATTTTTCCTTTAATTCGGAAAATTTTCAAATTTTTCCGATATTCTGATGCAACACAGCCGCCTCCATACGCTCATACGCTTTTGATGCACATAGATCTCTTCTGTGCAAAAGAAAACTCTGAGTATAAAGCGCAATTTCTTTTTGTTTTTTAGAGCGTCCTATGAAGACCGTTTCAAAACACAAACGTTGTTGTGAAATCATCAAAATTTTTGCTATGAAATAATCATTGAACTTTTGACGAAAATTTTTTCACAGATCCTAGCTGAGCGAGCAATGCAAACCAAGTGTGAAACATAACTTATTCTCGCTACTCGAACTACGGAGGATTTTCCAAAAGCCAAGTGAAGTATTGAATTTGCCGAGATCCAAACTATTGGTTGTGTATCGAAAGTCTAAGGGTGGAACTTTTTCCAGAAGATAAATGCTTGGCCCAAAAGGGTTAAAATCTTTTCTATGACTCATTTATGTCTTGTACAGTCAACCAGGTGACCATACCATGTAATAGCTATAAGAATTTCAGTTTGTTTGCAACTGAAATGTTTGCAGATTCTTTCCGTCTACATCATCATCGACACGTTCGTCGTGTTACGCGGTCAGCATCATCTGTCTCTGAAGAATGCACAAGACGAAAAAACGGTATCTAGAATCGCTTTCAACATTAAGACACTCACAACACATTTTCTGTACAAACTGCTTTTTCAGTCTTATAAAACATTTTTCATATTTCTATTTTATTTCATGGAATACTAAACAGAAATATATTTCTTCTAAAATAGACCACTGGTCAACTACTCCAGAAATTATTCGTCCCATGAAGAATTCTTACTTTTTATTATAGGGCGAAGAGGTTATCCAGAAACCTTCATTAAAATCGTTAACTGTAGTTGAAAATTTTCTGGGATTAGCGTAAACCCCAGTTTCTTTTGCTTTGGCTCAACCAACCAATCATATTTTCCTCGTTGATTGAGCCCGTAACACGAGGTTGTTACTAAAACTTTTATCAGCGATTCGGCAAGTTTTATCCTCTTCAGCGTCAATAATTCTTGTCGACTGCCCACTGTTGCTCGTCCTTGTTGTGAATCTTCTCCTTCGCTTCACTCACTTTGCACAAATTTTGGTTGAACATCTCTCAGAGTTGCTCAATAACATCCTCTCGCTACAGATTCAATAACAGGGGAAGATTTTGTGATTTTCTTGTTAAGCGGATTCGGGGTTGTTAATGATAGTAATAACTGAGTACAATAGTATTGAGTCGCCCCACGAATTTTAGCACATATACAAGAAGCACCAGATTTATTAATCGGGAGAAGTTAAAATTGCATAATCTTGACATATTTCAATTGCGCATTTTTTTGTAAACATCTTGGTATTCAACTTACCTGTACTTCCTTTCAGAAGGAGCTGTCTTGAGAGGAAACTCACTTGCTCTTCATGCAAAATTGGCGCGTAGAGGAAAATCTCAGTGAAGTGACACCTAAATTGATAGAGCTTCCTCTTCCTATAGACGGCCCTAGCGTGACTAATCCACGAGACTGTCCTCTCCACCTCTAAACTGTGCAAACCACTTCCCAGTCGTCCGTCTGCAACCGTATCAACACCCAAGTTCCATTAACCCCTAAAGGACGGCGTGTATCAGCTGAGATGAAGATTTTTGAAAACCTTTCTCACTGAAAAAACATTTCTCCTAGACACTAGACGGTTATTCGAAGGCTTAAATTTCTTCAATTTCAACGCCGTGCGTGGTTTTTGTAAAAACCCTCTTTAATACGTTGTAGGAGCGAGAAGAAAATCATGTTTCACACTCAGTTGGATTTATTTGTTTGATTGAGGTTTCTGTATGGCTCTTCGTCATACTCTTGCTAGTCATTCGATAGCCCAAATGCCGAGAATTTTGTTACTGTAAGTGTTTTCTCGGGAAATCATCATAGAACGCTGTAAGAGTGAAAGAGGATTACGTTTTGCACTCAAAGTTTTTGTCTTACAGAAAAGATGTATATGCACGAAAAACATATGACCACGCAAAGAAATATCAAAGTGACACAGATAACCTGAGTTTTATTTTCCATATAGAGGAAAAGTCCTAATTGAGCAACGAAAATTGTGTGCCTCTTGCAAGTTGTGCTGTGCTATCAATCAACTAGCGTCTCTGAAGGCTTAATCTCGCGCGCCGTTTCACTAACATTTCCTCTACGCGCTATTTGTGCATGAGTTGGAAGCTAGTTTGCTCCCATGACAACACCATCATAAAGCATATATAGGCAAGTTGTTTACCAAAATGTTCGAAAGAAAATACGTAGTTGAACAATACAAAAATCATGCAATTTCAATTACTATGGTCAATAAATTTAATGTTTATCGCTCTAGTGCTATAATTTATAGAACGACCTAATAATGTAGCGCAATAGAAGTACAGTGGCTTACGTTTCGTCAGTACTGCCTTTTTCAAAAGCGCTTTATTGCTATAAAACAAACCAAAGCTTATATTTTTTTTTGTTACTACATCATGCAATAATTCCAAGGACTGACTATCTCCTGACATCGACATAAACTGAATAATCCAGGGTTCTTCTTAATAAGAATTCTTAATAAGAAGAACTATGGATTATTCAGTTTATGTCGATGTCAGGAGATAGTCACTCCTTGGAATTGTTGCATGATGTAGTAACAAAAAAAATATAAACTTTGGCTTGTTTTATACTGTTAAAAGTAGCCAAGAAGTTTTACTGACTAAACCATTGCGGATTTTATTTTCTTTGTAGTTGTGTATTCGTCAATTTTTTTATTCTTCTCTCCTCTCCACAAGTTATTGATGTGCTAAATTTCCCTCCACACTAATTCCTTTTCATAAAACTTCAATCGCAACGGTCCAATCATCTTATCCAGACTCCAGATATTTTCGACTTCATAGAAAACCAGCTCAAGTTCTACCTTGGAATTATCAGCAAAATGTGATCTTCTAAACGTTATCAATTACTTGTGCAATGAAGTTTTTGATATATTTTTAGAAGAGTCCTCAGCTTTTTCGAGGTTTACTATGAGTGGTTAAGTACGTATCGGTGACCTCGCTCACCTCATCAATGCGGCACACCCCACCAGTTTCTCTTACATAGTAGGTAAGCGGAGAAACAGAATGATAATACCTAACAAAATAAAATCTTGCCTAGGCCTTTCATAGTTGATGACACGCTGCTCTCATTAATATTTTATCCAGAACGAGGTTCTAAAAACAATCCATCGAGAGGCGATGCCAAAATAAATAATCAGTAACAGCCGCGTGTCATCGGCTGTAAATCCTGACAAGATTTCATTCTGCCAGGTCATGTCATTTCGTGTCCCTCCTTCCCCATTATGTAAGGGTAGCTGGTGGCGCGTGTGGCTCTGATGAGGTGAGTGAGTGTAGGCCACTGACAGAGTAATCCTCGAAAAGGCTAAAAAGTTTTTCAGAAATGAATCGGAGTTCAAAAACAAAGTTTTTAAAAACTGTCGATTAGAAGAGCAATGAAGTCTTCCTCAATTAATCAATTGATATATAAATTAAGGGGTAGAATCAACAGATATCGATATTTTTGGTGAATAAAATATTTTTCTCAGCGCTACCATCTTTCTTTAGTTCTTCCGAGAAATAAGGGAGCTCGAGAAATTCATTTTCTAATATTCACCGAATTGCCGAATATGCAAATTAGGTATTAAAAAAGTAAGGATGCAACACAGGCTCGAATAAACGTTTAGCGCTTGAACTAGTTTCACGAAGTTGTTGAAAGACACATTCATTCGGTCAAGCGGAAAGTGGTCCGACTCCGAAGAAGATCTGACTCGAACGGCAACATAGGACATAGCGAAAACAAAAGGCTATACTATGGAGCATCGGCATGGACCAATCGGCTCTGATCGGAGGACGGAATGCGTTGAAACATTAGCCAAGTAAATGCGTTTTCGAAATCTTCTTGAAAATGGTTCAACCAACAAAGAAGATATGATTGATTTGTAAGTTCGAAGTTAGACGAAAGTAGGCTATCAATTTGAACGCTTATCGTTAAATTAGATTTGCTGGAAGTTGGCCCGATATAAACATTTTCCTTCTATGATAAAGCTTATGCTAAATCGAAAGATCCACTCTATCCACACTTAGCGTAAACAAAAATCATCCTTCAAACTAGTCTGATAGAATGTTTTAAGCTTTGCAAGAGGTCTGGTATGGCATGTCAAGTGGTGTGCGTACGTTTCGGAGTTCTCATACATCTCCATAAGTACCACATGATCTACGGCCCACCCCTGCTATTATTAGTCGTTGCGCCGAAGAAGGTACCCTCTGCGTCAAGTGAAGCGGTCACTTGATGCTACGTTCCAAAGTGATTGATTGTCGATTGCATATCTTACCACTACTACGCAACGTATGTAGCGATAACTTTTGATCAACTATTTTGAGACCTTGCTTGAATTCATTAAAGTGTTCAAGGCTTAAAATCTCCATCACACTATACTGATTTTTGCAGGCGAGGTCGCAAATTAGTCTATTGGAAGGTACAGTTACATATGCTCCAGAACAGGCGTAAGCCATCCAATCACTAATCAATCTCTAAAACGCAATATCAACCGACCGTTTCACTTGACGTAGGGTGCAACTTTTTCGGCTCCCACTGTTAGCAATAGTTGGAGTGAACCGTAAGGCATTGGTAGTGATGAGAAGCGCGAGAATACTGAAACGTATCTCCACTACACGAGATGTTTCACCAGATCTCTTGGAAGGCTCAAAATTTTTTATAAAACTATAATGCATTTTAAACGAGGTCTCGAAGTACTTGAGTGAAAGGTATCAGTATCTTATAAGCTGCCCTTTTTCATTTAATGCTTTCGGTGCCTTGGGATCTTCTCCGTTAACGTTTTGAAATCGACACAACGTTAGCCATCGTTCCTTAACAAAGCAACGCCGCGAAGGCATTATGTAAAAAACAGTTTGCGAGAGTAGATCTTTCGATTCTGTCGCGTATTTTCAAAGTGAAACTTATCGGTGATGATCAGAATTCTATCTCAACAAAAAGTAACTTTACCAACACCATTTGCATGAAAATCTGGAGTTTTGGAGAAAGTGAAGTCGTGGTACTCAATTTCGATCTCAATTTGACTACTGAAAGCTTCACATATAAAAAAATTGTCGAAATGCACGAGGGAATTTGGTAGGCAAGAATGGTGAATGTGCTAGATGAAGCAAAGTTTCAAAGCCGAGGGTGGTACGAACGTGCGACATGTAGCCACACACAATTTTGTATATGAAGACTGCCCTATTTCTATCAGTCACTAAGGAGTGCGGTGAAGTTTTCGGTGCATTTCGTCGACCTGCTGGACTTAGTTTTCGGTGTACCGCTTCACCCGATTTAAGAACGCTGTGCAGGATCAAGTCATCTGTATATTACCATGGTTTCGGCTATGTTCACCTTTTTACTCAAATTTGGCTCTAAAAAGCTATCTGAAGCTTCATCGCGGTCCATTCACTTAGCTGATCGCTGTCCGCTGTCGTAGAAGATTTGTATCTTGTCGCAGGCTACAATACAGTCGAAAAACGGGCTCGTTCTGGTTCTGCGGAAGAAGCCCCGACGGTGCCTCGAAACTCCGAATCTTCGATGACAATTTGAATTGTCGACTTTCTATTCATTTGAACGCCAAAAAAAGATGGCGTGGCCCCGGTGAAATCTTCTGCAAGCTTTTCTATAACTTGAACGACCATTTCACTGTGGCAAAATTTTTGGAAGCAATGTTACAGTGGCATTCGTTACTATTTTCTTGCTTTGATATCTAATTGATGCTCTGAGCCGTTTGCACTCACTAGATTTTTCTGAGCTTGCATTCGTGGAAGTGGGTGTGCCCAAATTGCTGCCTTGACATCTGGAAACTAGCTCTTAAAATTTGTAGAAAAAAGATCAGTTTAAATTACAACTAAAACATGCGGAGCGAAATATGCTCAAACCGCGAAATGAACATGAGAATTTAATTAGGTTTAGCTGTGCTGCATTCGAAGAAAATGGAAAATGATGCTAAAACATGTACATGAAAAATCAAATTTGCAAGTCGAATATCAAATTCTAAACAGGCTGGAAGTAGTTTATTACTTAATCAACTCAAGTATTTTCCTGTACTGGTTTTTTTCCATTAAATTCACCTTTGTAATCTATCTGCTACCATTCAGGGTCCGAATCCTCGTCAGAACAATTTCCTCCGGATCTCTTCACATTAGAGCAACGTCAACATGGCGCTATTATTCTACATCTCGGTGGCCTTGTCTATATGTTTGTCGCCTTAGCCATCGTCTGCGACGAGTTCTTCGTGCCCAGTTTGTCCGTGCTCATTGAAATGGTGAATTTTTTCAAATTCAGGAGTGGTTAAACTTAATCGTAACAGGAGAAGAGGTAACTATCTTCTAATTATTGTTTGAGATAATATTGAAAATATCTGGCAGTCTATCAAAATACACAGATACAACATATATGCATATATGTGTATTTACAAATCTCGTCTACAACAACCATCTTACTCGTAAATAGATAGATTGAGTGGGAGGAGGGCGTGGCTTAGTGGTTTCGACGCACGCTGCAGCGCGAGTCGATCCCCACTTGCAACATCTCTCCACTAGTCAATAATGAACGTCATACGGCGTCACACAGGCTATCATCGAGATTGCAAGGCGACGTGCTCAACCAGTATTCTACGACGTTCACAAAAGGAGACGAAAAACACTGCTTACTAGTAGTAGTGGGATGTGCAGAGCTAAAAAAAAAACTGTGAGACGGATTGATTAAAGTGATAAAGAAAAAAGACTTAAGTAGATTATACCTCTCGTAGAACATTGCTTAGAGTACCTTGTGACACATTTAGAGCTTTAGGGTTGTTGTTTTGATCCCGGTCTTGACAAATCATGCCTAAACAATCCCCTTGAACTCCTCAAATTAACACCAGATTCGCATAATAGGAGGAACGGTGATTTGAACAACAGACTCACCGGTTAATGCATAGTCCACATACGAAGTCAACCTTTCCTATGATGCTACGAAATGAGACGAGCACATAGCGCGCCTCCCAATGATTAACCAACGCCGATCGCCAGCCTTGGTCTTTATTTTTGGTCACCTTTGTGTTATCGGAACGGTGCTCTCAAAAGGCGACTTGAATGTGCGCGGACTGCGTCTTTTGAAGGTTGCAAGATTGAGGTCACCTTAATCGACATTTCTGAGCAAGGACTTGTTTTCTGAGCTTTTTTTTGTTTATGAAGACAAAACATTGTAACAAAGCCGAGCCTTCAAACAAAAATTAACTTTGATATGGACAAAAAGAACATATCAGCAGTAATTCTTTACAGCAGTTCCGAGGCGTTAAATACAGTATTGATTGAGTACTAATAATGCAGTACAATATAGCATAAATAGTATACTTAATAATGTGTAGTGCTGTGCAAAAACATTTGCTTCAGCCGGAATTCGAACCCAGATCTCACTCTTTCCGGGGGCGTATCCTAACCGTTGCACCACCGGCGCCCCTTTTTCCCAGCACATAGCGTAAAAAGAGTGCTGTGTAAAACGAGCGTTGGTGGTGCAACGGTTAGCATACGCTCCCGGAAAGAGTAAAATTTGGGTTCGAATACCGGCTGACGCAAATATTTTTGCACAGCACTCCACATTATTATGTATACTGTAACATCATACCACCGCAAGTGGCGGTCAAATAAAAACAATTCTGACAGCATAAGTAGTACAACAATCGTGGTAGCTTACGTATCGGCAGGGTTCGCCATCTTCAGTGCTTGGAAAGGTCAATTTGATTCGCAAATCATTCAGTCAAAAGCCTCCATAACCTCAGCAATAAACGTAAGAAACGAATTTGGATGGCATATTAAAGACTCCGTAACAAAAACACACTCACCACTCAAATGTTTTTAGGTCTTCTAATTATTCATTGAAGACCTGTCACATAGGGTCAGTGCGTAAGTGAGACTGTGCCTGGCTCAGGCCGGGAAAATTAGCCTGAGGTATGGTACGAGGTCACGTGTTATTACGAGGCACTCCTCCTTGCGGTTCATTTTTTGGGCCTTTACTATGTATCCAAGAGACTTCCAAAATTTTACGAGCAGATGTTATTGATTCCTGCGCAAGGACCGTGAATCTAATGTCAAAATCTGCCCCTTTGTGCTTTTGTTCCATATGCGTGCCTAGTGGGGTTTTTGGGTCGTAGTTACGTTTCCCAGCTAGATGTTCTTCTACACGGATGCAGAGTGGTCTACCCGTTTCGCCAATGTATTCCTCCCCGCTTGCCTCGCAAGAGATCAGGTAAATTATACCAGATCTCATGCAATCGCCGTCTCTGCCATTTGGGCAAACTTTACGATCTTTCGTTTAGCAGAGGCGGTCATACAGGCGGTTGCGGACTAATTGGCGCTCTAATGTATTCAGTGGTATCTCGACTACTGCTACCGAATTATCCAAACCTGTTCTTCTTAAGCAGCGTTTAATAGCTGCACTTACTTCGTTAGAGATAAAGGGCGGGATAATAAAATTTTATCTTCGCCAGGCCTTCCGTTTGGATTGCCGAATTTCCTCTAATCCTGACCTGAGGAGCCCCTACCGTGTTGTAGCTATTAGAGATAGTTATTTTCGCGCTAAGCTTAGGGTCTCCATCCTAGGTTCTTTTCCTGTGCATATACTAACAGCTGTACGAAGCATGTTTTTCACAAGTGCGCATTTTCTGTGCGACGGATGAGAAGATAGGTAACGGATCAAAATGTCTTTATTGCTTGGCTTGCGATACCATTTTGTGTTGTACGAGTTTTAGATAGGTTGACTTGAATGTTTGAGAATGGCAGCCAATTTGACTTAGGTTTCTCACGGGTGAACTTTATGTACTTTGACTGAGTGTCTAACAACTCAAAACATTTGTCCATCTCTTCTTGTGTTGAGCAGACGACAAAGCAATCATCTAAATACCTACGATAGGGTAACGGCTGGAGATCGATTATGGAGCCCCTACTTGATGCATAAAAGCAATGACAACGGTCGGAGCTAGTTGTTGTTCCGTTGCCAGCCCTCTGATCTGCGTAAAATAATTCCCAGACCATCTAACGAATGAGCAGTCTAGGCACTCTTTTAGGAGAGCCATGACCTGCCGAATAGAGAAGCGCTACATGTTCGTAAATCTTTGTGGGCTCCGTTAGAAACTCGCATATGGCTTGCAATGCGGATTCATTCAACACGTTTGTATAAAGAATGGTCACGTCGAATGATTCCATTACGTACGCGTCGTTGGGAGACGCGTTACGTAGACGATCTAAGAACATTTGTGTACTGGTGAGATGGGTTGGAATGTGTTTTAGTAGTTGGACTAGTATTAAGTTTGAAACCACGGTATTTCGTTGGTCCGCTCACGCAGCTGATGATGGGTCTAACTTTGAATTATGATGGATTAGTAGACGTAAGATTATCAGTGCATACCAACTTACAAGTTTCAATAAGTACAGTACGAGGCATAATGGTGGGTCAAGTCTATGTTGAGAAATAACAGAAGGTTTGAAAACGTCCGACTTGCTATTTTTACCCATTCACTATTCAACTTTCGTTATTGTTTTTGAGTTTCCGTATCAAATGATGGACGATAAAACGTTATGTCGTTCAGGTGTTTTTCGTTATTTCAACATCCAGCTGATGGGGAATTATCACAAACTGTCCACCTTTATCACCAACTTATAATCTAAATGATTTTGGACTTCGTTAGCTCCCGTATCGTCGCATGTCGTTTTTCTGTGTTAATGTTAGATTGAAGCTAAACTTTTTCGCGCGATAGTGATTAAGGATTCTAATAGTCTTGTCCGGAAATATGCGAAATTTGATATCTACTTTGCTATTAGGCCCTTGATGCCTTAAGAACGCTTGATGAAGAGGCGTTGTTGACAATGGCTCTGAATTTTTGCTGTTCATGCCTGTTAGACGTTTCTATTTTAACTTTATTGCGCAGACGATCTTGAAGCTCTTGCAAATTGCACGCGATACTACACAGGGTCTCCTTAGAAATGGGTTTCTGTGGTGAGAAACTTGGACCCACTTCCAAGAGCAATCGCGCAAAAAGAATAATGAACAGCAGTTGATAATTGCAATTAATTCCTATAAAACAAAAATAGGGCTCCAGAGATTAGTGAAAAAATCACAACAGCATGTCGTATAACGGAAATTATCAGCAGGGATTGTTATTTCACGAATGACAATGAGAGCTTAGTTCCTAATATTAATGTCCACCCAATGACCCAAAGAAAAAAGAGAGACGCTTTATGGATCTACATCTAAGCAACCTATGAGAAGAAATTTATGGACTGTTCTTTTTTGAAGCATGCGAGAAATTGGTACATTATTTTCAAAATTGATGGTCGACGTTCCACTCTGTAAAATGGCCGAAAGTTATCATCAATTTAGAAGATGATCTGCAAACCTCACACAAGCTTTGAAAAGGACAGTCAGTAAGACCGTTTCCATATTCAAGCCGGAGCTTAGGGAAAGTTGGCCTTTCTATTTATGTGAGGGATCTACGACTTGATTAATTCTACAGAATTGAACTTGTAACGTGCCTTTTTTACAGTTTACAAAAGTTACTTGCGTCAAAGCCAGAAGATTTATAGGAGATAAATGACGGCTGCGCGTTCTCTCTATTGATACATTCGACGCAAAATCGTCTGATTTCGACATAATATCCGTTTCTCTAATAGTGCATGTGGCGCAGTGGTAGAGGTGCTCTGCATTGCACACGAGGTCAATGGTTTGATCTCGCGCTCATGGCTCATCAAGCCGTCCAGCCCTCCGGGATCGGTAAATTGGTACCAGACAGTTCTCAGACTGGTCTGGGAGGATAAGCAGCAGTGACTCGGTTAAGCGGAAGGCCAAGTGAGTCATTGTAAAGGCCAGATATGCATTCAGTCTTTTCAAACCCAGTTAAAAATTGAAGGCGAATGCATGGCGCATCTTTTTGAGATTAATCAACGCCGAAGCTTTGTCCTTTGTAATTTTATCCGTTTCTCTGATCAGAAATCCACATTCGAGCTACTGAACCACCTAAAGACGCATAAATAGTCGTGTTTTTCGTTCCCAACGAGCGAGGGAGTATAATATACAGTTTTGCTGTTTCGTGAAAAAAAAAACATTTCAAAGAGTTTGTCGGTAATAACTAAAGTTTTTCGATGGCTAATGATGTGAATGGTTTGATTTATGAATAACTGATTTACTAAGAACTAATCAAGTGCGTTGATGCAAGAACGGGTGCCAATGCATCATGTCGAAGTGATTAATTATTCCGAATGAAACTACTACGAATTTCTGAGTTTGAATACATGGTGGCATGATAAAGTTCATCAGCGGGACAGAACCAAGAACCATATGTGTATTGCTGAGCATCACTAATCTTTCTATTTGACGCACATCAATCAAGAGGAAAAAAATTGATAACTAGTCGAAATAGCAGCACTCCTTATGAAGACGCTTAATAGAGTTTGTTGCGTGATGGAAGCAATGAAACGTAGTTTTACGCTGTCTTCATTGTAACACTTATAGATTCACGCCGATCTCTCCCCCTAAGACGTATACGATAGTTGTTGATTGATTACAAAACGTCTAGTAAATAACTTCAAACTACTCAAAAAAGAGTGACACCTAAACTTCATTCTGACACTAAGAAGCATCACTCATCGTGAGAGCGTTAAAAAGCTGAAACTGTAAAAATTTGCTTCCCAGTGTTGATGACTCCTAGTTCAAGTATCTAAATAGCTTTACTTTGAGTTCAAAATCTCCGAAGACGTTGCCGGCGCAACATTTATGGCTGCTGGTGGCTCAGCACCTGAGTTCTTCACGTCTGTGTTCGGAGTATTTGTTGCACAGAACAATGTTGGCATTGGGACTATTGTTGGTGGGTATTTTAGCTTATGCTGTTATGTTATATGCTCTTTTATAGTACTGCCAAGATTATACAAATAGTGAGGCGAAAGCATCTAATGAACGGACTCACCAATCAGGGAAATTTCAGTCGAACAACTGCCTTCATTAACATTTCGCTTTGCTATGAATATAGTGAATTGTTTTGAATATAGCAGAGCTTCAAAAGAATACACTAATGGAATCGATAGACAGCGTGAAGAATAAAAATCGCAATTTCGCATGCAAGCAGTGATAATGATTTGCACTGATTAGAGTAGGTTTAAACAGACAACGAACTAAAATTGCTTCTACTGTAGGTAGTGCAACCTTCAACATTCTATGCGTGCTGGCATTCTGTACATTATTCTCACGAGAGGTTCTGAATCTAACATGGTGGCCGCTGTTCAGGTTAATTTCTCCTTTATTTTCTGAATATCTTATTATATTCAGCTGGTTTAAAAGTTTCGTTCCTGGCCAACCTGCTATGAAGAGCACTCAGAAACTGAGAAAGGATGAAAGGTAGTGAGAGTGAGGTACGGAGATTGAAGAAAATTATGAAGGACTGCTTGATCGCCTATTCGTGGCCATCAGCACTAGTTACAATGTTCTATACGACTACTACACTGAATTTGACCAACATCGAAATGGAGTGCATTGGTTAGAGGTGCCCCTCAATACTCGACGGGATACCGGTTCACTCTCTCGCGCAAACCAATTCAATAACTTTACGACCTTTATGAACAGAATTGAATGCGTGGCGTATCTTCAAAGTTTGACCAGCGTCTCTCACTCCTAATCCCTTTACTCATGAACATGACTTACGAACATTGTTGGCTATTTTTAATAGATCTTTTTCGCAAATTGCATAAAAATTGGTTTAAAGATAATCTAACATATTTCAGGGATGTGATGTTCTATATTATCGCGCTATTGTTTTTGGTCATTTTCTTTGCTGATGAGAAAATCATATGGCATGAAGCACTGACTATGTTTCTTATTTACATCATTTATGGGTTATTCATGAAATATAACACACAGATAGAAATCACTGTGAAGAATTTCCTACAACGCAGGGATGATTCGGAATCAACAAACGTTAGTTTGGACGTTTTTTTTTACTCTTTTTTTCATCTATGAAGAACAGATTGTGATACGCTCGGTATTGAGTTACTATCACTGGTTCAAAATATTTACGACAGGTGACCAAACAACTTCTATTGTAGTACCTGATCTACCATGGAAACTTAACCATTCCTTCCTTGTGGGGGTAAAATATTGAGTTGGCAAAAAGTTTTCCGGACTTTTTGTTTTTGTTGATTATTCTTCAAGCATTTTATTTTTGTTTTTATTGTCGTTCAGAGCAACTCCTTGGGTTTCTCGACATATGGTACTAATACATTTGTTTTAAGATGATAATGTACCTGCGAGCAACAATGATTGTTAATGCTGCACGAAAATCTTTGGGTTCACATGCTGCTTTGGCACGAAACGATGCTCGATTAGCATCATTGTATCATTGTAAAATTTTGAAATAATCGCAAGAAATGCTTCAAACAATAGTGGAAACAAAAGCTTAGATACATGAACAATAATCAACAAAAACGAAAAATCTCAATCGCAAGATCGAAACTGACAGACCACTGACATGCGTGGCTCAAATAATGATTATCTGGCATATTAAAAACGAAAAGGTCCAAAAACTTTCATGTCAAATCAATAGAGCTTTTGGGATAGAAGAAACGATGTGAAATTCCACACCCTTGATGTTAGTGTATTTCTTTCCAAAGATATAAACCTTTATATTAGTGGTACCTTAGATGGTGGGTAGCGCAGTAACAGTGATGCCAATGATAAGTGTGTAGGCTCGACCTCTCCCCGGGCTAACTGGTCCTCTTATTCATTTGGGATAGCGAAATGATACGATACTTGTGCGGAGAAAGTACATTCACTGCAATTCATAAGTGAAAGCGCTACCGATACTAGCTTTGGACTCAGCAAATATTCACCCGACCAACATTCAACGACATCCACTATAAAAGAAGGACTTGCAAGCAATTACTAAAGCAATACGCAGAATGTTGGAAAATCTCTGGGGATAACAGATGAGAGGACTTCTATTGAGCTCAGGGAGTGCTGGGACCCGCATAGTAGATGTAAAGGACGAACAGCTTGCTGATAGTGATAATATCACTAATAATAATAGTGATTGAAAAGATAAGTAAGTAACAGCCAGCCTAGAAAGTGAGAAGGAGGCGAATGCAGATTACCTTTACAACAGACAGATTATAATGAGCGAAAATTTAACTTGGACTTGTTGCCAATTATTTTTTGAAAGCATTTCTAACCAGTAATAGTGCTGCATTTGCACAAAATCTGGATATCTAGAAAAACACGAAATACTTCTTTGCAGTCTCAACAAGTCATGGGTCGTGACCGGCGTCGATCTGTACCTATGATTCATGGAGGAAATCAGATCAGAACTGGCATTGCACACATGGCAATCGGAAGCGATGACGAAAGCGGTCAGATTCTTTTTCGGGTTTTTCTCAAATTTGCGGACTCAAAATATACCACACATCTAAGAAAGCATGAAGACACTTTTTTGTAGTCGTATTTAGAGTATCGATTTCGATCATGAGTTATCAGGAGAGAAAGTTGACTTTGTGTTTCTGAGCTGCTCATAAGATATGAAAGCTTAGAAGCAGCATAAAATTATGATAGTATTTGTTAAGATCTCAAATATCGTTGTAAAAAGAGCCCTCTCAGAAAAAAACCTGTAAAACAAACGAGAAGTTTTACACTATCATTGCTTCATCCGAGTGAATATCAGCTTCTTGAGGGCTAAGTGTACCAAAAATTGTACACTGACTTTTTCGTAGTCTTTGCAATGGGCACAGATTTTTCGCTAGGCTTTTGGCAGTCCTGTATAGCTGAAAAATTACGTTTGTAATGCTGAGCTTGGTTTGTGAGAAAGCTTCCTTGGCGTGCTGCAGCAACAAAGAGAAAAACTACATTAAGAATATAATGTGTTTTGCATTCGTCTTTGCTTGACATATTCGACAGACCGAGCTTTCTCGCTTTCGTCAAAGCTTAAATAACCGTTCGATAGCTTAAGAAACGGAGACTCACCACCAAGCTAGATTTTCACAGTGGCCTTTTTGATGCGCTGTAGAAGTACAAAGGAGAAAATCATGTTATACCTTTGAAATGCGTAATTTGTACGGCCGGCGCCTCTGCTTGGCTCTTGATCAGGTTTTGTAAGAATGCAATAGTAATCCAATATCATAAATGTTGATAGTTCTAATACTAGACTTTTTTTTTGAAAGGGCCTACAGAGAGCGCTATGAAAGCAAAAAGGAGATTAGGTTACGCACCTGTAATTAGCTCATCGGTTAAGCTTCATAGAGAGGTTATTGGGTGATATACAACAAAAATCAAAGCTAATATGAATTTGTAAAGTGAAATTTTTAATAGCGCGCAAAACTCAAAATTTGACCCAAAATGGGGAAGAAATTCCCTAAATAAATATTGAAATTCGCGCCCTTTCCAAAGGAAGTTGACATCGCTTCGCGTAACGCAATTTTCGCAGTCTTAGGAATTTTTCCTACTTTTGAAAATTCCGAGATTAGATCAATATTCTGATACAACACCATTTCCTCTATGCGCTCGTATGCGTGAATTATATATGTGAATATCTGAATACATTTATCTTATATTGTAACACTTAATGTACATTTACGCTGCATACATATTTATATATTTCACGTTTCAGAATAGCATTAATAATATTTCTTCAAATTTCTGCTTTTGCAACATCCTATGAAGAGCTCTTCAAAACCAAAATCTAGCTCATAAATTCACCAATATATTATATATTATCTATTGAAAGGCTGCTAAACGTTTGCTGAGAAGCCATTCCGCTTCTACAGCGCTTTACAAAGGCGCATTTTCTGAAAAAAATGTAAAGTATTATAATCGTTGGGATTTGAGTTACCGAACAAATATTGAGAGTCTAAAGAAAGTTTTCTGCAGCCGAAACGGCTCGATCCCGAAAGGATCAAAAGAAACGAAAGAAAAGAATCAATTAGCTATATTTTTTAATGAAATTCGGTTAAAAGATAAATTTTCTTCTCTTGTTCATCGGTACCACATCCAAAAAACTGATAAGAAAAAGCAAATGAAAGGTCTGATTAGTGTAATCATGCTGTTTGTCATCAGAAAGGATAACTGAACTTCAGGCCTCTCAAGAAATGGTGGGAAGTGTGTGGAAGAAGGATATAGTTTTTATAAAGTGGGCTGATTATGAATCACTTTCGCTTTACACGAGATTTTTTCCAGACGACGTACATCATCATGAGCAGAGAGATCGCAAAACGACATCCATAAAATCGTCAGACGACAAGATCTTCGTCAGAACCGGTATCTATCACTTATTTGATCCGCATCAAAGTTCTTTCTTTCCTTTTTTTTTTTCTTGTGCGGGTCTCAACGCTTCTTGCATTTAATCATCTTTTGCCCTCAAGAAGGTCGCACCGGTGAGGCGTTTGTTAATGACCGCCGGAGAGTGTTGGGAGACAAGAAAATAGAGGAAAGGAACACTGAAAGAATAAAGAATACGGTAATGTTAAAATCAAGAAAAAATCGCCCACGTGTTGCATTCGAGTTAAGAGAAAGTAAAGTCGACGGTGATCCTCTTACACGAAGAAACAATGCAGCTATTTTCACTTTATTGTGGATTCCTCTTCACTGAATTTTCACTACCATTTACATTTATATAGATTTAAACATTCATTGTTTACACAAATTTACTAAGATCTTCATCTGAGCTTTAGGTGATAATCAAGTTATTCAGGTAAGACGGATATCAAAACTATCAGCGCTTCAGTAGATGGCCATGGTAATCGCGTAACGCCGCTACATTCGGCTGCCAACTCATCCAAGGTTCTTTACTGATGTACATTTATTATTAAGCACTGCTATTATTAACCAAATATTTATTATTGTCTTTAATTCCATTATGATAGATTTTTCAGCTAAACCTAGTTCTTCAATCATCAATCTGGTTTATTCAATATTTCATTGACTTTCTAGGCTATGCCAATCCATAATGGTCTGCCTAAAATGAATGATCAATTGTCACAATTTGACATCGCCAATCAGTCAATGACTACCGAAAAGGTGAGCATCAAATCATAGCTTATAGTAGTTTAATCAAGACTGATGATCGTTTATTTTGTTCGGTACATAATCTGCAGGAGATGGATGAAATGCTCGTCTAGACAGGTAATCAGTAAATCAATGGATCAGTCATCCAGTAATTGAATCGATCATAGCTAGCGACCGGATTTAAATAGTCTTGAAAAAAATCTGTGCATTTTGTCATTCTAACTTGAAAACCAAAACTTGAAGAAAATGTGTATCCAGTAATATTAAGTGATATGCAAACCTTGAGCATCGGATGGTATTCGAACTCTCATTTCACCCTTTCCGAGGACGCATACTATTACACTACCGATGCACCTGATCTGTTATCACTCTTTCATCGACACACAGAAGCGCTTGTAGTGCGATGGTTTGCATGCGCCTCCGGAAACAGTAAAATACGGGTTCGACTACTGTCCAACGCCCAGAGTTATGCATATCACTCAACATTATTGAATATATATTTGTAATATCATGCCACCTCTAAAAGCGGTCAAATAAAAGGAAACTTCAAAGAAAAAGTTCAGATGGTCTGAATAAAGGAATCTGTAATAGATATACATGTGATTAAGAATATCTAGAGAAATAAATAGGTCAATGTTTTTGAACAATATTGAGCCGATAATAATAAAATAATATTGGTGTTAATAATAACACTGACATTAATAATGATGGTAAGGTGATGATATTAATAACTGTTTAGCAATCTATGCTCAACAATGAGAAGGAAGAGCCATTGGATTTGTCATGGCCGGAAACTCCAATGAAGCGTGTAATTTTCGTTATACTGGCACCGATAACATTTCCATTATACTTCACACTTCCGGATGTTCGCAATCCGGTGAGTGATTAAAGGAAACTTTCTACATTCAATTCTCTTCTCTATTCACACAGTATCAAAGAAACCTTGTTCTTGTTCAGAAGACATCAATCCGTCAACAGAAAAGTCGCGGCTACATGATTTCTTATCTTTACATTGAAATATAATTTACAACTAGTAGATCTCTCTGGTGCTTTCGAAATTTCGATATTTGCTGTAGAATTCCTCTAGAAAGGCACTTGTTCTCATGTTCAATTTTAAATGGATCTCTTTATTTATTCGTACAAATGTCGTTCTGGGATAGTTGAAAGTAAGTAGCTGTTATGTCTGTAGATCTGTACCTACAATGCAAGAACTCGCTCATGAATCCACTGAAGAAGATCTATTGACTCAAGCAAGAAGGAAAGGTATGGCGTCATTGGCCTGGTTGAGACGAGAAGGCGCCATCCTTTTCACGCTGTTTATGACACCAGAGAAGAACTGATCCTTAGAACATGCGATAGCAGAGGTGTCGGTGGCGTCCTCGTCAAATCGAATTTGACCGTGAACATCGATTCGTTCAAACAGCTAAAAATTCGTATCGCACGATTACGGTTGAAACGATGTGGTTCTAGGCCGGCTTTGACCATCTTAGTTGCTTACGCACCAACATCAAGCTATGACGAAGACGAAATAGAAGCGTTCTATATGGACCTCGAAAATTTCTTCAGAGAAGATCATACATTCTTCAAGGTCATTGTCGGAAATTTTAATGCAAAAATGGGACCTAGAAAACGTCTGAAGAACGCCACATTGTGATTACGGGCTAGAATGGAATGAACAGGGTGAGAGGCTATCTGAGTTTATCATGACGACTCAAACCATCCATGGAAACTCACAATTCCAAAAGCCTCACTCTCAGCGATGGACGTGGAAGTCTTCAATGAAGAGTACCATAACGAAATAGCCCATATTTTAGTTGAATCGAAGGTTCAGCATGACCGATGTCGCTGTTGTTCCCAAGTTCTACAAGGGATCAGACCATCGCCTTCTTCGCGCAACGTTCCGTTTTCGCCGAGAGGAGAGAGAGCCGCTAAATTCAAACAGCGAACTCTCAGAACTACCATAGAATGGGATGTATTAAAATTACTAGTCGGCTCTTGGGAAGATACCGTTGTTGACAACGTCGACGAGGAATACGATCGACTCGTTGAATATCTTCACGTTAGCGCTACGAAAGCCGAGAGTCCTAGGGTCACAAAGAGGCGCTTGTCTTCGCAGACACTCGAGCTGATACGTCAACGTGGAATCGCACTAGCTACAGACAACCGAAACCTTACGTCCAAATTTGCGAAACGCTGCAGAGAAGCGGTCAAAGAAGACCTCAGAGAAAGACGAGCGCAGTTATGGAAGAAGCTGCAGAAGCTGGGAAGAGCATTCGCAAAGCCCAGCGAGGCTTTGCCAACCATAAGACCAAGATGATTGCACTCCGATACCCTGACGGGATACTTACAGCTTCCAGAAGGGCTATGAGAAAATCATCCACCAATACTACTTGGATCTTTTCGCTAGCCATGCCCTCTTACAGTCATAGAAATTTAAAAAAGGATGAACAGGTCGTTCCACCGGTCCTCCTTCCGAATTCCGACATGCTATATCGTCGGTGAAGAACAGAACAACACCCGGTCCAGACAGGATTAGACCAGAACACCTGAACAACCTGCCACCAGTTCTCATCAACACCCTGGCTCGGCTCTTCACTCGCTACCTGTCAGAATGCAAGGTCTCCATTCAATCGAAAACCAGCAAGACCGTATTGTTGTTCAAAAAGGGAGACATTCACGACATAGGCAATTATCGCTCAATCTGCTTGCTGTCCGTTGTCTATAAACTCTTTACTCGAGTCATCCTAAACAGGATTTACAGAACACTGGACGAAGGACAGCCATGCGAACAAGCAGGGTTCCGAAAAGGATTTAGTACCATAGACTACATCCACACGGTTACAAGATTATTGAAGTTTACGAGAGTACAAACAAACCACTCTGCGTCACTTTCATCGATCTGAAGAAAGCCTTTGATTCAGTGGAATCAGAAGCGGTTATAGAGGCTCTGGATAACCAGGGCGTCCCTACTCACTACATAATGATCCTTCGTGAGCATTATAAAGATTTCACGACCAAAATATCTCCATTCTACAACAATATCGCCATTGACGTAAGAAGAGGGTTTCAACAAGGCGATACAATTTTGCCAAAACTATTCACTGCCACCCTACCAAAACGTCATGCGAACATTAGATTGGGACGATATGGGAGTGAAAATTGACGGTCGACAATTAAACCATCTTCGCCTTGCTGACGATATAGTTCTCATAACACCAAGACATCAGTCAAGCGGAGCGAATGTTGACCGATTTTGATAACGCTGTGGAAACGATTGGTCTTCAACTAAATCTAACAAAAACAGTGTTCATGAGGAACGGATGGGTTTTGAATGCCCCATTCACGTCAACGGAACGACAATCTGCGAATGCTTCAGTTACGTCTATCTAGGTCGTGAAATCAACATAATGAACGACCTTGCTCCAGAGTTGAGCAGGAGGAAACGAGCGGCTTGGGGAACGTTTAAGAGCATCGAAGATATAGTGAAGAGGACAAAGAACATCCGACTCCGTGCTCACCTTTCGACTCGACAATTATCCCTGCCCTGACGCATGCAGCAGAAACCTGGTAGCTACGTAAGCAGGATGAAAAATCACTTGGCGTTATCGAACGCGCAGTCGAAAGGTTAATGCTAGGAGTATCCCGTATCTCGCAAATGAGAGAAAGGATCCGAATTTCCGACCTACGTCAACGATCGAAAATCAGAGACGCCGTTCTACACGCCAGGATATGCAAATAAGGTGAGCCGGACACGTGATGCGCCTCAACGACAACCGATGGACGAGAGCCGTTACCGACTGGATGCCTCGCGACGTCAAGCGCTTCGAAGGAAGACCACCGACCCGTTGGTCCGATTTCTTCACGAAAGCGATAGAAGAAAGATATGTTGCTGAGCGAATACCTAGAGCGAGGAGGACCCATTGGGCTACTCATGCACACGATAGGGGAAAATGGAAGAGTTGCTGGTACTCGCTCGAGTCACTCGACGGTCAACGGGACGACAGGTGATACAGACGACACTTCGAAATTATTGTTATTTATGTCCTGAATCATTGTTTGTAAAAACATAACACTCAAAAAAAAAAACACTGAGAAGCCAGCAATATGCAAAAAATAAGGGAATATTACAATACGTAAATTAACTGCTAGTAATTCTCAAGAGTCGATTGTCTATTACCCTCGGCATGCTTTAGTATAATTCCTAATTTTCTTCTTTGACAAGGTGTTAACGAAACACAATGTGTTACACTAGTCTTCATTCAACAGCTGACGTTTCGGCAGTTCACCTTCTTCAGAGCCTGAAAAAGCCAAATTGTCTGCAATCCATTCAGTCAAACACCTCCATTACTCCTTTAGAGGAAATCACCAGACCTAGAATTTAATCGCATCAAGCACAAGATCAACACTCAACATACTTACCTCTTTTTATATGTGCTCCACTGAAAGATTCAAGTGGCGATCACCGGAAGGACATCACGTAGGCCCGCAATACACCTTACCCATCAAAACAACAGTGCTATATACTAACTCAAATCACGAGTGAAAACGAGGCATTGCTCCCTGCGGTTTACACTTGGATTGGTGGTGATAATTCAAAATGCTTTCAGAATTTTTCGCGCTGATGTGTTTCTGTTCCTGCGCAAGCATGGTGACTTTGATCTCAAATTCACTCTCCGTCGTGTTTCTGTACTCTAAGCGCCCCTAGTGGGATGTTTCGACTATTAAGGCGCTTATCAGCCAGGTGTTCTTCTATGCGTGCTTAGAGCGGACCTACCCTATTCGCCAATATTTTTATCGCTACACGCTTAGCAAGAGATTAGGTAGACTGTACCTGCGCTCATACAATCACCATCTCTGCCGTGAGGACATATTTTGCAATCCTTCATTAAACAGAGACGGATGAGCGGTTGCGAACTAATTGGTGCTCTAGAGTATTCGGTGGTATTTCAATAATACCCACCGATTGCTCTAAACCTCTGCTCTTTTCAAATAACGTTTTATAGCTGTACTAATCTCATTTGTAAAGGGCGGGAGGACAAAGGGGATTCTCCTTTCATTCGAGTTTTTGTTTGGAGGCGTAGTGTGTTCTCTAAACCTAAGTCGAAGGGTTGCAAATTCGTATCCATCAGAAGTGGTCATTTCCCGAGCCAGTTTCACGGATTCGACTCTCTGCTCCTCCCCGGTATACACATTGCTGGCTCTTCGAAATGTGTTTTTTACTAACGCTTTTTTGTATGTAAGGGATGAGAAGAGAGATGATGAACCATGATATCCTTATTATTTGGCTTTCGGTACCATTTTGTTATGTAACCGTTCTCGGTTAAGTTATTTGCACGTTCAAAGAAGGGATCCAATCATCTTTTGGTATCTCACAGGTAAGTTTTATATACTCTGACTGTTCATTCAATAATCTAAAGCAATTGTCTAGCTCCTCTTGAGTGGAACAGATAACCGAACAATCATCTATATACCTACAGTAGAGAAATGGCCGGAGATCCATTACTGGTGCTTCCACTTTCGACATAAAGGCAATCACCAGGCTAGGTGCCAATCGTGCCCCATTGTCAGCTCTCTCATTTGAGCATAATAATTCCCGGACCATCTTAAGATTAAGCATTTCAGGCACTCTTTTAATAGGACCATGAACTGCTCGATCGATAAGCCATACATGTTTACAGTTCCCTGGCGTTGCATCAGGAGCTCATACGTGGTTCGCAATGCGGAGTCACTCGAGACGTTGGTACATAGAGCATTGAGGTCAAATAACTCCATTACGTACGCGTTGTTCGGGTTCGCGTTACGTAAACGATTCAGGAACATCTGACTGTTCGTCAGATGGGTTGGAATGTGTCTTAGCAACTGGGATCTTATTAAAGTTAAGAAATATGCTTTCCTATCCGTCGATCCGCCTACACAGCTGATGATGGGTCTAACTTAGAATCTAGATGGATTGTTAGACATGAGATCATCAGTTGATACTAACTTATGTGTTTTTATAAGTGGGTATAAGAAAGGACATATTGGTGATTAAATTTTCAATTGAGAAATGTTAGATGGTCTTATACCTGCCGCTTTTGCCGTATGGACCTACTCAATGTTTAATTTTGCGGTTTTGCCTTTCAAATTAGTTTACAAAAGATGATCGGTTAAGCGCAAGCATCTTCGAGATGTCTATCCGTTATTGCGATATCTAACTGTTGAGGAATCACAACAAATTCTCCACTCTTATCACTAACTGATAGCCTTATCCTTTCTTCCTTTATAAACTCTCGAACCCCTTTCATGCCACGCTTTTGTTGTTCAATAAGGTTTAATTGAAATTTTTTCTCGCGATAGTGAGTGTAGGTTTTAAAAGTCTCTTCCGCAAATTTCAGAGTTTTCTATCAACCTCCTCGTTGGGGTTTGTTGTCTATAGAACGGCTGAGGAGATGGTGGTGTTGGCACGGCCTCTACTTGCTGTTCATTCCTATTTGTCTCTTCAGCTCTGACCTTTCTACATAGATGATCTTGCAATTCATGTAATCACATGCATCTTTACAAAGGACATCTTAGAAATGAGTTGAGATGGTGAAAAGCTTGGACCCAATTCTAATAGCGAGCGCGCACCATCACGGAGAGCTATGCCTCCTAGCACAGTGACCCTTGAAATTCTTGGTGCATTACTTGCCCTATTGTGACCCGCTTATAATTTATTAGCGGTATCCGTATGCCTTCTCAAAATCTGAGATCTACTCAAAAGATCGTCGGATTTTCTCCGTAATGTAACTTCAGCCTTTATTGAAATGGACTGGCAAGTCAATTTTGACCTACCAATTATTCTCCTCCAAAGGTTGCCTTCCAAATACTGATTACAGAAATATTTCTTCGCCGCGCACTTCTTCAGCAGAGCGTACAACTTGTCTTGTTTGCTTCATAGACAGGCGCGGAGCACTTCCATTTCGATATTCAGTTTTCGATGGCTGCTCTCTGGTACATCACATATCGCGTGAAGTCGTTTTCGTTTATGAAGTTCGGAACGATTCCATGTTTTATGCAACGTCGGAGAAACTTCAAACATTGTCAAACTAAGACAATTTTCGGCCTCAGTGATGATGCTTCTTTTGTCAGTCGGAAGAATCTTGCTGTCCTTCTCTTTACCTTTACGGCGTAGTGAGTATGGCTGTCATTAGGTCTCCCAACATTCTGCGCATTCTTTCGACCAATGCTTTAGGACTTGTTTTCTTCACAAATAATAAAGAATGATGGGCGGACAAATCTTTTAGCAATCGCGGAGGATTCTGAACTAGGGCATTCAGTAAGGTTTTATCGATTAATCGCGAAAGAGTTATATGAAAATCGAGAAAACTTACCTTGATTAACTGACGCGAGGTAATTATGCCGAGGTTTATAGAAAGTCGAACTTTTACATTGTCGCGAAAGAGTGTTGGCCGAGAAAGTCAAACTTGTGCCTTGCTTCCTGATGGCCTACACACTATCCAGTCGGCCAGTTATGTTTCCGGCGCAGTATTTATTACACATAATCAATTTACTGTGGAGCCGTGACCGGGTGGTTGTGATGCTGGTAGCGGCGCGCGTGTAGTCACTATCGACCCTCAACTCTCTCCGGCAGTCAACAGAAGTGCCCTATGGAACGTCACAGCAAGACTACCTCGAGGTTGCAAGGGGATTCGTTCAACCAGTATTCTACGCCGTTCAAGATGAAGACGAAAAACCACCTGAATGGTAGAAGTACCTGAATCCGCACACTGAAAAAGAAGAACATTGTGATGACGGATCAGAAAATAGAAAAAAGTTAGAACCATTTTGCTACTCTTCATATCCCACTTTCGTGTAAGATTGCTATGTATAATGAATGTATACCTTCTTCGCTAATGAGCTGATACGACGTTAATAGTAAAGCTAGTACTAGTAATTCTCTTACTTGTTTCTATGAATGTTCAATGCTTATTTAGGCAAAACGCTCGTGGTTTGCAATCACATTCATCGGCTCAGTGTTGTGGATTGCATTTTCTCCTATTTGATGGTATGGTGGGCGAACACAATCGGTGAGACGTTCACTATTTCAACTGAGGTCAGCCATTTGCAGTCCTTCCCACTATTGTTGCATAATCCGTAATCCTTGAGTAGAAAGACTTCGTTACAGATCATGGGGATTAACCATTCTGGCGGCGGGAACCAGTATTCCGGATCTTATCACAAGGTATACGATAAAGACGAATGCAAATATAGCGACGAAACTAATTCAAAATTATGATAACGCGCCGTCTACAAAGCTTTGTTGCTAGCCAGTAGCTAAAATATTATTTTACATATGTACGGGATCTACCGATTTCTTATTTTTCACTTTTTCGCTTTCTCCTTATTACTGCGGATTGCTTTTTGACCTTTAGGAACATTTTCGTCCCATCACCATTTCAGCTGGGACGATCTGTTACATACCATAATATCTGGTACACGTAGTACATTAGTAAGATAGTACATTGAAGTAATCTTTATAGTAATGATAACGTGTCCTTACCAAAGTAGATTAACTATACCTCTTCATTCAATTTTATTTATAGACCTCATGCAAAAAAAAAAATAATCCGATAATACGTTACCATTTTGAGCCTTTTATAAGGCCTGGTACGACACTTAGGCAGTACTAGACAAACCTGTTTCGTCTTTCCAGACTCATCAGTAATAGGTGCCTTCCGGTTAGCTGGTCCCTTTCAGGAGAATTCATATAAAAGTATTGACGCCGAATAACAAATCACCACAAGTCAGGTGCTATCATCCTGCAAGGGATCGGCTGAACCGAAAAGCACCGTATTACTGGTGAGCGTGGAAGGACGAGACAGACCTGTCTAGTACAGTACAAGTGTCATACTAGACCTCTAGAAAGGCTCAAAACATGTTATCAAGGCTCAAAAACATGTTATCATACTTTCATATTAGACTAACCATTTGAGCTTTTTTGAACATTGTTCGAAAAAGTCTCCAATTGGAGTTATCAGATTTGGTGAGGTTTCCGAATCGTCGTCCCATTATAAACAAAGTTTACCACATTTCCAACATTATTGAAGGTTTTTTGCTTTTTTCCTTTATAGCTCTAGATAGATCAGTCCACACTACTAGATTATGCGGTTTTGCCTCTACTTCCTTGCAAAAGTTCTACTTTATAGTGTGATCGTGGCCAGAAAAGGACTGGGTGATATGGCTGTGTCAAGTTCAATCGGTAGCAATCTTTTCGACATTTGTGTCGGGTACGTAAGAACCATCAAACAAATTGTTTGAATCTAATTTGATCAGATGTTTTTTGCTTTACGTCCACAAAGATTGCGAGAAAATTCACGTTATCTCACCGATAACCTAACAAAAGAATAAGGAATAAAGCTCTTGGCAATGACCAATCCTTGAGGGATGCACCATGCATTCGTCTTCAATTTTTCAACTTCGTTTGAGGTGATGAATGCATATCTGGCCTTTACAATGACTCGCTGTGGCCTCCCGCTAAACCGAGCCAATGCTGCTTAGCCTCCCAGACAAGTCTGAGACCAGTCTGGTACGAATTTACCGACACCGGAGGGATGGATGGCTTGATGAGCCATAAATGCGAGATTGAGCCATTGACCTCGTGTGCAGTGCAGAGCCACCTCTAATCACTGCGCCACATACGCTCATCCGATAACGTAAGACATACATAAATGCAGGAAAAATTCTAGCTCTGGTACAGGCAACTAGTGTCGCAGTTTTCTTCAATATTCAACTTTTCATTTCCATTATTTTTAAAATTTATTTACAGCCTTCCGGTTCCTTGGCTACTTTTCTTCATCATCGCACTATTTTGGAAATCCAGTGAAGATTTCCCAGCAGGTGGGAATTGTATAAAATATAATGGATGCTATATGCATAAGTTTAACTTGAATTGGCACAAGTTCCATTCTACAATAACTCTTTGCACAATCAAGAACTTTGGGTCTTTAGTAGCTAACTATTAGAAATTGTGCTTACCAGAGCTTTAATAACGTGCAAAAGTCTAGCTATGTAAATAGAGAGGAGATAATAGGACTATCTTTATATTATCGCCTACTTAAGCACTTTTACTTCCAGTATATGACTATTTTCCAAGGAAAGTGAACTTCATCAACAGTTGCTATAATTTGCAATGATTTGCTGCTATAAAATGCAGTTATTTCACGATTCTGATAAATGCAAATTCTCCTGCAGTATTTTGTTTGATTCAGTTGCGGTGATCTCAAACGGTCTCATCTGTAGTGTTGGAATGTTGTTCATTATGCTCGTCTTTCTGGTGCTCGCCGTCGCATTATCACGATGGCGAATGGACAAAAAATTCGGTAAATAGTTTTATCTTTTGTGTGAAGCTAAAAAAAGAACAAAGCTCTCGGCGTTGATCGATATTTGAGAGATGCGCCATGCATTCGTCTTCAATTTTTAACTTCGTTCGAGGTGGTTGAATGCATATCTGGCCCATGCAATGACTCTCGGTGGCCTCCCGCTCTATCACGTCAGTGCCGGCTATCCTCCCAGACAAGTCTGCGACTAGTCTGATACCAGTTTGCCCACCCCGGAGTGATAATTACTTTGATGAGCCATGATCGCAAAATCGAAGCATCGACCTCGTGTGCAACGCAAGGTACCTATAACCACTGCGCCACATGTGCATCTAGGTGTGCATATAAGTGCCGAATACAGTATGCATAAACATCCATTACTTCCTGAGTGATGGCCATCAATTTGCTGTCTTCGCCTATCATATGCTTCAGCGGTCAAGAGGCGATGCCATTAAGAGTGTTTATTTCTGTATCTTCTGTGACTTTTTGCTACCAGTACGTTTACTAAATAGGTGGATATTAAGATGTTTTCCTAGTTGATCAATATAAATATGGTATCTAAAAGTCTATTTTATGGGTCTCATGGTGTTCACTGATGAATTAGTCTCTTTCTTATGAGCGTTTGTGTAACCAAGCGAAAGTTTGTACTCTTCAAGTCTAACAGTTACTATTAGATTGAGTAAAAAATCCCTAAACACCCATTGAAAATTCAAGGTTTTGATACCAGCTAAAAAGAACAATATTTATTCTTCATTGTAGAAACAATCATTATACATAATCCATTAAATCGACTGTTTTCAAAACCTCGTAATAAACATTCGAAATAATCAAATTGAAAAAAAAAATTTAGAAAAAATACAAATTTTTTTTGGAATCATTATGCACATGTTCTGCCAACGATTTACAAGCTTCCGGAGTTGCTTGAAATGCCATTTCCTTGCTTCGAATCAAAACTTCTGACATGTCCTTGAACTTGATCTAATGTCTCAAATCGACTTTGACGCAGGAAATATCCTATTACGGCATAAATTGGACCATAATCGGACGGCGCAGCATGTAGACAGTAGGCCGAGTGCGGCAAGACCTCGACACCCTCCAATTCATCAAACTTTTCCTTAGACTTCTTTGTGGGGTGAGCTTTGGCAATGTCTTGCTGAAACAGCGCGCCGTCTCGACGATGTCGGGCACTATAATTAGCGTTGCAGTGGGAGTTTCTCATGGAAATATTTCTGTGATATTCCCGTGAATTAACAATAAGCGATACTGTGTGAACCAACCAGTAAGTTTGATTTTTCGTGGATGTTAAGGAATTTCTTCTTCGACTTAGTAATTGTATCTCTATTATTTTGCCATAATATACAGCAGAACTTTCATTTCCGACTCATTATGGTCTACAACACATGACCAATGACCGCAGTCAAATAAGCGATGACCCCAGGAACCGTTGACCCCCGTTGACTCATAGTTTATTTCGCGCCATCGACTCAAATGATTTTTTTATAACAAATTCACTTGCTGCCAAAAGGCTACCAGGGTTACAAAGTACTGAAGCGGACACTTGGATACAGCCGTAGCACCATCGCTTGTCATCTATTAGTGAAATTGGATAGGACAAAGTGAATCACGACCGCGTTGTGAGCGTGATCCATTGCAAAAGTGTTCTGCCGTGACCGTGCAAGTAGGACTTTTTCAGCTGATCATAACGGTGTATGAGTCCTACGTCTTCTAGGAGAACAACAGACGCTACGTCTAATGGCTGCCTGGTGGAAAAGACCCTCCAGCTCCACCAAAGGCCAAGTTAGATGCTCTAAATGTTATGCTTTCAAATTTCTGAGAATCACAGAGCATGCCGTTTTGGGAACTGCCCGACAATAAGCAGGCAATAAGTGCCGACGTCTGATGGAAAGCAAATGTGGAAAGTGGCAGCAGCACTTTGTGATTGCATATCCTTGATCATGATGATGCTTAGCTTGTTGAACAACTGATTTCTTTCATAATCTGACAATGTATTTTGAGCCTTTTACGGCAATCGCATAGTGCAAGACACTTGTCGCGGCCTTACAGTCTCGTCATTTGCACGGTGACTATACGTTCAGTAAGTTCTTCGTAAATCTTCCCTATACAGAGGAATCGACGACGAACATCTTACACTTGGCGTATGGTGAAACAGTCACCGTAACGTTATTCGAGAGTGATTAATTTCTTTTGAGAATAACATCCGAATTAAGCAGGTGCCTGAATGCAAAAGAAAGTTTGGGTCAACCTGATGATTCAAAAGGTTGTTTTTCCACCTTTATGAATTTCGAAATACAAGGATAATTCATATGGATAAAGAACAAGTTGGTGATTAATTTCTCACAGAAGCATCAGTTTTATTGAATATAATTCTGCTATTTAAAGAATAGGTTTGCAAACCTTTTTTAAATTCAACATAATAGTAATTTAGTGAAAATTATGGTCATCGCATCGTTATTACTTTGCTATCCCTTCTGGCACGCTGTCATTTTCTGCATCATACGTTTCATCGCTTTCAGGTTTGGTGATGATCATCTCCTATGTGGCTTTTTGTATATTCAGTATCTTTTTGGAAACTAATGTGATCGTCTGCCCATTACGAATATCGTCCGCTCTTTGCTAATTTGATGATAGAACAAATAGACTAGTCAGTAAAATGCTGGGTATTTTTTATTTATATTGGCTTTTACAGCGCTTCTAATAACTTGTCTCGTTAGCTTTCTTTGATAGACTGAATCGCTCAAGTTTTTTTTTCAACTTTCCTCATATGAACTTCGATTTTGTAGTCTTTTTCGTAATTTTCGCATCTTTTTCTCCTGTGGCTAGATGATCTCATCAGGCTGTGTCACATGTACAAAATTTTCTAGAAACTTTGTAAGGTTTCACGTAAATCAAGGGTTATTCAGTGTAAGAAGTCAATAAAATTACCTGCATAATCAAATTGTTCTAATTTCAAAGACTTCGGTTCTGAGTTTTTGCAATGTGATTTGTATACTTATCAGTAAAATAGTAAATGTGAAAGATGTATATTATTTTTTAGCAGAATCTTTATGTACTTCAAGCGTTTAATGTATAGCTGTTTGTTAACTTGTTTATTTGTATAGTAAATGATAAAAACATTTTGTACTGTTCTGTTTTTCATCACTTTATTTTTGTTTACATGTGTATCAGACATTGACAGTACGATAACCGAAAAGTGGTTTATGGAAAAAGAACAGGCATTTGAGTCTCTTATTTTCAGTCATCACAAATCAACCTCGTCAACTTTGTTGGTCCGTTTAGAGTCAATGCAAATAGTGTCATTTTCTGCGAGGTGAATAGTGGGTGCTTGGGAGTTATTTGACATATGATCGAATTTCTGATAGGATTAATTAACTTCAATATAATTGAACTGACCCTTCTAAACTTTCCTACCCATCAAGGTCAAAAGCGCAATGACTTTTTGGTCAGCGTTGAACTTAGTAAATTTAAGTCCTAAAAGAACAAAAGTTGTTGAGACCGTAATGTAGAAACAGGTGTCTAATACTGTATAACTGCCATAAAAGACCTCATGATAAGCTCATGATATGCTAACAGATCATATAAACAATTGAATTTACTTTGGAAAAGCACATAAATTTCGGTTATAAAAATAAGCAATTGCGGTTCCGAATGAGCTCTTTCTTTTATGTTGCAATATTTTACACTAAAGCATTGTAAGCTTGATGAAGCCAGCTTAGTACTTCGTGCTTCTGCTTTTTACTGAAATTGAATGCAGTGGCTCAAAACCATTGAAATTTCTTCACTGGTGGGTCTCCTGAGTTATAATGATTTGTTTTTGAGATGTCGACTATATTCGACTCTGATATTATATTCAACTGGTGGTCTATAGAAAAACTGAACTTGTTCACATTTTTTGTGAACCACCAAGGTTATGAACCAGGTGGATCGTGCTTCTACGAGCATTCTTTCCTACAAGAAGGTAGCAAACAATCAGAAAATGCTCAAAAATGCACATATAAGCTCCTCAAATCTGTTTACGACTGAGCTAGGCGATGTTTAGAAGTAGTTTTAATGCTCCATTTAGACGGGGTTTCAAGGTTCTAATCCCACACGAATCACAAGTCGTCTATGAAGCGCTTTTATTGACTGGGCTCGCTAATATGTTAGTGCTATCGTTTTGTTATTCATTGGCAATCATGCGCAAATTAATCATTCCATTCAAAGTTACACAATAATACATGCACTGCAACATGAACGTTTAGGTTCCAGGCATAGTGAGACGCTTCTCTGGTTGGGGACTCAATTCTGAGTTTATTTATCGCCTTGGAATTTTAGAATGGTGCCGAATTTCAAAGTATTAGATAACGAAGAGCCAGAAGGAGAAGTCAAGGACGATAACGCCGTGTTTCAGTCTGTTTCATATGTACGTGCGTTTCAAAAAACTGAAATCCAAAAAGGATTTGAAATTTAGCGATTCGTACCCGTGTACTCTCCTGTGCCTCCTGAGCTAGTCCAATAATAGGCAAATGATCATATAGAAGTAAAATTGATAGAAAGATCCGATTACATTAGCGCTGAACTCCGTTGACTACTAGGGGAAATTCATTTCAATGCTTAAACCTCATTGTGTGACAACACGTCTAGTCAGGACTTACTTTTAGGACGTCATTTCATTATGAATTACATCTATACGAGATTCGGTTCAAACTGAGAGGTTTTCTTTGCATACTGTTGGATGACAAATGAGTGGATTTTCTACAGAATTCTCGGACAGAGTTACTAGCGCCTTATAAGGTCCTCATCAAAGACAGTGGCTGACTGGTTCGACACTGAACTAAGCTAACATAGCTCTTTCCTGAGAGTCAGCATATGTTACCTGATTTGCTGCCAGATTTCTCGGGCGCACGGAAGTTGCTGTAGGTTCTTTTGTCAGGGTTTTACCTCTTTAGGGGAATTGGTCATGACGGTGTCAAACCAGTGACCAGATGTGCACCACCGAATCACTAATCTCTGTGCGTTTGCTCTCATGCTAAACCTTGAGAAATTATTGAATTGTTCAGAAGATATAAGATTCGAAAGTTTAGACTATTATCGTGTTCGGTAATCCGTCCACCTCAGCCGAGAACTCATGAGGATTTGTTGTGAAAGAGCACATATATCAACGTTATCAACGTTATCTCATGTGAGCTCTTGCTCAAATACTGGCCTCTTCCATTACTCTTCAATCAATATTGCGAGAGGTACTCGAAAATAAAACGGCTGCGGGAATTGCAATAAATGACTTCCATGAAAAAAAAAACGACTGACACATGACTTTCGTCTATATGGGTTCCCGTTGCCGAAGTATCGATGTGCATGCAATTCCAGTTGTGTTTCTGGTCTTGGCTTCGTAAAAGCTTCTGAATCGGATTTTAATGCCTCATTTTGCCTTGGAGTGCCGTACAAAAAGTACTCATAATTGTCTAATCTGCCCATCACAATAGCTAAGTTCATCTCTATTCACTGTGCGACTTCCTTAGCTCTGGTAGTCTAATAATGTATCCATGGTACTAAGAAAAACTATGAATTAAAAAAAGTCCTTTACTAAAGTCATGAATTTTCTCCGAATGAACAATCTTATGCGAATTCTTTCAGACTAAACTTATAAATTTTGGAAAATTATGTCAGCGCCCAAGTAGGACTTTCACTATAACTATTGAAAGCAATTACTTTTTTTTTAACATGATCACTGCCAGCAGCAAATCGACGAGTGGTAGTCGGTCAATATTCCATTAACAACTTTCGCAATAAACCTCACCAATCATGATAGCCTCATAAGCCGATATGATTACTAGGTAAAGTTCACTGCTGACCTGAAACCAACAGTGATCCAAGTTTACTGTTTGTAAAAAGAATGTGCAGCTAACAATCTTTCCTTACTATCTATAAACAAGCAGCAGATACTTTTTAGTAATCTGTCATAGGATGGTTCATGCTCACATGGAACTCATCCGATAAATACTTGCCTCATGAAACGTAGTTCTCAAAGATTTGGAGGACTGCATCAAGTACACCGACGAATCTCCAACTGCGAGAGATCGCAGAAAAGACTAAGGAGTCTTCAGCGTGTGCTCAATGGGCTTGCTACTGCACAAAAGATCAATCACCATTGATAATGTATTTCGAGATAGATTCACCTTTGTGACTCTTCCCAGAAGAGCTACACTGTACGAAACTGTAAATCTAGGCAATCATAAGAGCATGGTTCATTTTTTTCAATTCAAGACAGAATGTCACTTCATGAATAGGAAAAACTGAAAGTTATCCGATCCCACAGTGACAGCAAGCACCTAAACACACCAGTCGTAGACTGTGAACTCAGGTTAACCCTTTGCTGACGGCGCCACTTTCGGTTGACGCACGCTTCGGAAGACTACGAAGAGAGGTCCCGGCGCGCTCTCTCTGTAATTTTGGTGTGGTAGTTTATCAATGAAATTTATACCTTTTTCATCAATAAATATGATTTCTGCATCAGTAAATGGTGGAATATGATGGAACAAACTTTAGTAAGATTATTTTTAGTAGAAGTGATGTAATTGCCCCTTTTATAATTCCACACTTTCAAGGAGAAAAACTAAGTAAAGGCTATATTTGCAACGTTTATCGAACATTTCCATAATATTATATTTATACTTAGCCTTGAATCCTTCTAGAAATATTTTTATAGAGGTCCTTTCACAATGATTCAATAAATTTTGGCAAAAAAGTCTATAAGAATTGAAATTCAACTACACAATCACAATAGATTCGTTCGAATTAGAAATTTGGATTTCGAATGCAAAACGTCAACTTTTATCTATTATTAGAACGTATCGTAAATTTATTTTCAAACAACAAACTTATTATTAAATTGAGATATAATCGAGCTGTCGATTGACTATATAAAGATCGAGAAGATAGGAGGAAAGTATGAAAACAGCTGAGAATATATTCCGTTTCACAAGTAGATGGTTTTTCTCCTCTGAAAAAAAAACAAGAGTTTGGTAATTATTGGCATTAATTTTGCTGAAACTATTCATACAGAAGTCTCATCAGTGACATTATATCGTTTTCGATGATAAAAAATTTCTCTGAGAACCCTAAATTCTAATGTAACACACATCACTCTTCGTAATCGTCTTAGCGGCGCATCCAGCTGAAGCTCATAATAATCCTCATCGTTCTCAAACGGTTAACCCGTTTTTGAAGAAGTAGATGAAGAAGATTTTTGAGAAAGGTGGAATGCTGCCACAGAGATAGTTCATACACGTGTAGAATTTTCGATATCGGTTGACCAAGGCCATAGATTCATTCTACGTTTTATTTCGTTATGGTAATCCCTATTGGGAGACTCCCATGTCCACCGCTATGGATGGAATTTTGAAATGGTGAATTATCATCATTGTTTTTGGACGTCATGATGAACTCAGATAGCAATTTTCCGTGTTCTTTTGATCTAGTCCGTTAACCCAATTGTGATGCTCTTCTGTTCTTCCATCCAATTTTCGTGGTGAATTACAAGAACGACTTCAAAAAATTTACGACCTTTTCTAAAAAACTGTCCTAAATTCATACAGAACGCTCTTGATCATAGCTTAATGCTGATGCGTAAGCAGCGAAGGTGGCAAAGCTGGCATTGATCCACATCTTCTCAACCGCAAGCGTCTGATCAGCAGTGTCAAATGTTTTAATGACTCAGTATTCATGGTCAAACCAGTTTTGACGGGAACTCTATGCCGCCGACTTTTTAGTTTTCTCATGTTTTAAAAAAGGCTGCTCCCCGGTGTCATAGACAGCAGAAATCGGTGGCACCCTCTCTTCTCAGCGAGCCGATGACGTCGTACCACAGCCTTCTCCTGCACTATGAAGTAATTTTTACAGTATTCGTTTGCAAAGTGCTTGTGGAATAAAGGTACAGATCGAAATTTTGGTCCATTGCAATTTGGGTATCTTAGTTTGGCCTTCTGATATCAACAGCTTTTGCATAGTCGTCCTTCTCAGCGTTGCTGTGTCGAAGGCTCTAATAGGATCAGAGAGGTGAGGTCCGGATTCTTTGAAGTGCTTAGCTTTTCATAGCCCTCACACAGGTAGCTGAGCTCTGAATGTAAGCACTGAGCATTCGAGGATATCTTACTCGTCTCTCCTAGAGGAACAGAGGAAAGCTTTCTTGCTGAGGTGATGCTCATTCCATATGTATTTCCTAGATGCTTGACTGCAATCTTGGCGGAGATGACTTGTAAGAACGAGGCATATCAAATCGGAACAGTAAAAACAGGGAGCCCATCCTCTAAATCTACCTGCGTCCCATAAAATCACATGGTCGTCTCTGATTTGTGTTTAAATCTCCTTATACGACATCTCAGAACGCGCCATGCGACCTCGTGGCTAACCGGGCAAAGATGCTTTCATGAGGGACTTGTATAGTAAGGGCTATGCACTGTATATGAATGTCGCCATATTAGGCCTGTGAGCTCTGATTTTATCCTCTTTGATTACAAAAGAATTACGACTAAGTACCAGCAGGATCGAATTTTGCCATTCATCACCAACATTTTCCACTGCCTTCAAAATTCTCTCCTGTGATAAGGATGAAGGAATCCCGGCAACGATCAGTACCAGCTCTCACATCACAAAGGTACACTATCACTACGACCAGTCTCGCTGGGAAGTGGCGATAGCAGGCCAGTTGATTGTTTTAGTTAAAGGCCAAATTGTAGCAATGTAATTGCTCTTGTTAAGTCAGTTTATCATCGGTATACATTAGTGCTGAACGAAGATTCTTAGATGGGCCAACTTATATAGAGCATTGGAACGCTATCAGAATTTTCACTGCAGCTAGGTCCCTAACCAGTATATGTCTGTTTTGTTATATAAATACATATAGCCATTCAACCAAAAACCGCAGGGAGGAATGCCTCTTTATCACACGTGATCTAATCAGTATATAAGATTGTTGTTTTGATGGGTAAGGTGCATTACAAGCCTATGTGATCTTCTTCCGAAGGTCTCCACTTGAATCATTCACTGGCACAGATATAAAAAGCGATGAGTATGTTGAGAGTTAATTTTTTGCATGATGCGATTGAAATCTAGGTCTGGTTTTTTTTTCTAAAAGAGTATTGAAGGTGTTTGACTTATTGGATTGCGTACAATTTAACCTTTACACACTCTGAAGAAGGCGAACTGCCGAAACGTCGGCTGTCAAATAAAGTTTATTGTAATACCTCGTGTTTGGCTCAAAGAGGAAAATAAGGAATTGTATTTCAGCCATCGGTGTCAATAAAAAGTACGCTCTCCCAACTCTACATTCTCCTTTTGGGTAGACACATCTATCGTACTATAACAAACTGCTAAATCCATGAACACTACTTAACCACTCTTTCCTTGTTTGCGAGGCATGATAGCGCTATAGCTTCCCTGTATTGCAAAAGTACCCGGCCGTGAAAGATTACGTGCTATCGTTGCCCTCAGTTACTGCTTTTATTCGTTGTATTATCTCTGCTGGGTGATCGTGTTAATCTGTTTGTGTTTTTGTACTTGCGTTACTTTATATCGCCAATCCATTAATGCTTTATTAATATTGGTGCATATAAAGTCTTAATGTAAGCTTGATATGATGGCTTATAACATTCGTTTGCAATCTTGAGGTATTAGTATGACAGAAGAGATAAGTACGCTAATGCCAGTCTACTAATTACAACTGCATCATCCTAAATGATTTTACTTTAAATCAGTCAAAATTCTTTTTATTTAACTGCCACTTACAGTGGTATGATGTTATAATATATTTAATAATGTGGAGTGCTATGCAAAAGCATTTGCGTCAGCCGGGATTCCAACCCAGATCTCACTCTTTGCGGGAATGTATGCTAACCGTTGCACTACCTACTCTCGTTTTGCATGCCCCGCCAGACCGTCGACAGTTGCTTGTTGGCAGACAACGCGTTACAGCGTAAAAAAAGAGTGCTGTGTAAAACGATCGCGAGTGGTGCAATGGTTGGCATAAGCTCCCGGAAAGAGTGAGATCTGGGATCGAATCCCGGCTGACGCAAATGCTTTTGCACAGCACTCCACATTATTGGGTATACTTTGAATATTTCAAGAATTCTTGTGCAAAGAACAACTTTGACAAAACTATCGAAAGCAAGTATCTTGATAATGTTGGTGACTTCAGCAAGATTCAAAAGAAAAGTAAAAACCAATACATTGATGTCTGTTTGAGAAATATCTTACTGACACATATTATGAGTTCTTCTGCAAAGGTTCTCTTTGACCGGTTTTGAATTATTTGTTAACAGCTTAAGCCTTTTCACGTTCAGGTATGTATAGGAGGAAATGTGTTCAAATGCAGATAAATATCTCACAGTAATCTGCCATACAACTCTAATATTTCAGTCATTAACGCTTTCTGCCCGGCAAGTACGCGTGAGCGCATGTGACACCCCCGTTGAGAACTTGGCAAAGTACGTGTGGAAATCGAGAGCTGAAAGCAGTAACGTAAATGGGCCTCATTCTCCTGCTCCCGAAGGAGTCTCTGATACTGCAGAATTGCTGAGGAGATCATAAGGCAACTGATATTTTACCTTGAATGAATCATAATCGATGTTATCTCTTTGGAAAAAAATGCAGGTGAATGTATCAAAAATTGTTTGTGAACAAAAAATTGAATATTGATTTTTTGCCGTTAGCATCTGACGCATGAATCAATCACATCGTCGTTTTGAAATTAGGTCATTTTGCCATTTTGGAAAGGTTTCTCGTGAAAACTAGCGCTAGCTCGCGACGAGTGCGATAACAAGCTTGCTTTCACTGCTGCAGCGCTGTAAGCAGGCCTTTCTAGAAAACAAGTACCACTTTTGATACACACTTGGTTTGAGCTTCTTAAAGATTACTATGAGCCGAGTGGAAAGTCTTTGCACAGAAAAAATGCTCTCTGAGAAAAAACACTATCCGATAACAGAATAGTGCAAAACTAGTAATTACCTATAAATCATTAGTCAGCAAAGACACAGTGAACTAATTTTTTCAGGTCGTCGCCCTGTGATCAAGTTATAGAATAGAAGAGGGTCAAAAAGGGCCCAAGGACTGAAAAAATGGTTTTGAAAGGGTACAAGTTAATGTGCACTCAGACTCTATAGGGACCGTAAGGTGTGCTGCGTATTTGAGTGACCAAAGGCGAAACATTTCTAAGGAACCGGATTTTATTGTACTACTCCGGAAAGCACATGTAACTAACGGATTCATAGTGAGTTTTGCCAAAATCACTGAAATACCACAAACAACATTACGCGAACTGCGTGCAACTAATATAGTAGGTTGATATGTTGCCAAAATGTCTGACAAATAAGATGTTGAAATCGATCAATAATTGATCTTCTCTGCCATTAAGATATCATTATGAGGCGTTCAAGCATCAGGTGACTGATTCAGTGAAACATTACTCAGAACGACCAACATCACTAATAATATCATCAGCTAATCAGTACTTTTTGCCCTAAGAGGAAACCTTGATCAGTAAAGCAATCGTACAATTGAATGACATTGAAGCCAGTGAGGTCGAAGAAACGGTCGGAATAGTCGGAAAGTTACTTTATCCTGATAGTCGACAGAAGTATTTCGAAATTTCGAGTAGTACGAGAATTCCTAAAAAAAGAACATTTGGTCAACCGCAAACAAAGGAAACAAAGAAAAAAATCCGGCCCAAAGGACTCTTTATATATGACTTGTTTGTACCCCCATTTTTGTCGTAATCGTTGAATATTCATTATGAAGGGTTCGTGATTCAGATATTTGTTTGGCTTGAAGGAGAAGATTAGGTCTTCTCGAACAGAGTTTTTTTCTATTATAATTTTAGTACTTATTCAAAAGCAGTAATCTTGATAATCAGTGCTATGCTTGCTTTTGAAAAAACCTTTCTAGTGCACTGTAGCGAATAAAAGAAAATTATTTTTTCTAATTGGAGCGCGTTGTTTGCACGGCTAAGATGTTTTTTGACGAGACCATATCGATACTTATTCGATAACAAAAATTTCAGCAATTTCAAGACTAAATTTGGTTTGTGAGATTTTAATACTGCGTTTTACAAGCTAAAATGAAATTATGTTTTATACTCGGAGTTTCATCTCACAGAAGGGTTGAATATTCATTAAAAGTACAAGGCTGAGGAAGAAGTTTCTTAACACCCACAAAAAATACAATGTTTGTTTCACGCAGTGTCGGTTATTGTTAATTGATGGGAATATCCGAGAGATGTTTCCAAAAGGAAAGCAGCTGGAAGGAGTTCACGAAGCGTTGAAGGAAAAGTACGCGAAAACTATTCGCCGAAAGCGCACGCTTTTCAGCAAGGCAGTGCCAAACCTCACACCGCAAAGAAGACTAAGGAAAAGCTTGATGAATTGAAGGGAGTCAGACGCGCAAACAACCTTCAGACCAGATGCGATGCGCGCAGTCCGATTATGGTCCAGTTCCGCTTAATGAAACATTTCCTGGGTGGATGCCGATCGGAGCTATTGTTCAACTTGAAGAGGCATATGAGAAGCTTTTGATTCAAAGCTCAAAGAAATGTCCATTCACAGGGGAAGAATCTTTCATGGGAGTATTAGTGAAAATTCGAAAGCTAAGCCATGAAGCTATAGCTCCACGTTAAGCTACAACTCCTTGAGGCTACAGCTCCAGCTCCAGCCTCACTAAATTCGTGTTGATTATTACATGGTCCTATTCAATTATAATACGGCAAATTCATATTCTAAACGTCATTACTCAGACTTCTCTAAAAGGATCAGGCATCCAGTAGCATTTCCCGATTCCTGACATCGAACTACTCAAAAATGCTCTCAACTTAGCTGAAGCGTTTGGATGCGGATAGGAAATTCACGTCAAATATTACACGAGTTTGCTCCATCATAGTATAGCACCTTCATATTCTAAAATTATGCCGCATCCAGTAGGATTTTCTGATTCCTGGTTTCGAATTCATGTTACATATCACACGATTTTGCTCTATTATAGATAGCACCTTCTTAGTCTAAACGTAATTACTCAGTCTGCTTAGAAGGATCCTGCATCCAGGAGCATTTCCTAATTCCTGGCATCGAACTCTATGTGAAAACGCTCTCATCTTGGCCGAAGCGTTTGAAAGCGTCCATAAAACTTCATGTCAAATATTGCATGTTTTGTTAATATTACATGATTTTGCTCTATTATAGTATAGCACTTCATATTCTGAACGTCATTAGTCAGTCTGTTCTAAAAGGACCCGACATGCAGTAGCATTTTCTGATTCCTATAATCGAACTCTATCTAAAAATGCTCTCAGTCTTGGCTGAAAACGTTTGAATGCGCATATGAAATGCATGTCAAACTAACGCGATTTTGCACGATTACAGTATAGCACTCTCATTTTCTGAGCGTTATTGCTCAGTCATAAAAGGATCCAGCATCCAGTAGCATGTTCTGATTCCTGGCGTCGAACTCTATGTAAAAATGTTCTCATCTTGGCTGAAACTTTTGATAGCGCTTAGGAAATTCATGTCAAATATTACACGATTTTTCTCTATTATGGTATAGCATCTTCATATTCTTAACGTTATTTCTCAGTCGGTTTTGAAAAAAAAACCGGCATCCAGTAGCATTTTCTGCTTTTAGCTTCGAACTGTATCTTGATTAGCTCTCATTTCGGCTGAAACGTTTGAAAGCGCCTATGAAAGCGCATGCTAAATATCACACGGTTTTGCTCCATTATAGTATAGCACCTTCATATTCTAAATGTCATTGCTCAATCTGTTCCAAAACTATCCGTCATCCAGTATCATTTTCTGATTCCTGGCATCGAACTCTACGTAAAAATGTTCTCACCTTGGCTGAAACTTTTGAGAGCGCTTAGGAAATTCATGTTAATATTAAATGGTTTCTTGGTCTATCAGCGTATAGCACTTCCACATTCTAAACGTCATAGCTCTGTATATTCTAAGAGGATCCTGAACTCAGTGTCTTTCCTGATTCCTAGCATCGAACTCTATTTGAAAATGCTCACGTCTTGCCTGAAACGCCTTACAGCGCCTAGAAAATTCATGTTAAATATGACATGGTTTCTTAGTCTTTTTCAGTTTGGCACCTTCATTCTAAACGTCATAACTCAGTGTATTTTGAAAGGAACCGGCATCCATTATCATTGCTTGATTTCTCAGCTTCGAACTCTATCTAAAAATGCTCTCATCTTCTTTAAAACGCCTTTTTTTAGTTTTTTTTTTACCATTTTTAGATAGAGTTCGATGCGAGGAATCAAAAAGTGCCACTGGATGCCGTGATCCTCTTGGAATAGACTGAGTTTGACGTGTTAGGTCGTGAAGGTGCTGTACTATTATATACTATGAAAGGGGGTGTGCTATAACATTTGTCTCACGGTATGAATTGGGTGTGCTTGTCTGAAGGTTTACTGAACGTTAATAGTGGGTGTGCTAAAATATTCGTCTCAAGATAGAAAACTAGGTGCCCAATAATATCTATCTGAACGTATAAACTGTTTGTTTAAGAATATTCGTCTCAAGGTGTAAAGTGGTTGTGCAATAATATTCGTCTCAACTTATAAGTGGGTGTGCTACAATATTCTCCTCAAATTATAAACTGTGTGCCCAATAATATTCGCCTGAACATATAAACTGTTTGTAAAGGAATCTTCATCTCAATGTGTAAACTGAGTGTGCTATATCTTCCGTCTTAGGGCATAAACTGGGCTTTCAGTAATATTCGTCTGATTTTATCAACTGAGTGTGCAGTAATATTCCTGTGGTGATAAGAAGTGGGAGTGCAATTATATTCGTCAGTTGGTATAAACTGTGTTTTAGTATATTCGCCACATGCAAAATGGGTGTGTATTATACTTGTCTGGTGGTATAAATTGGGTGTGGGTTTTCAAAACGGTTTGTACAGAGCGCTGATAGAGAGAAAAAATTACCTTCACACTCGGAGTAGTTGACACGTCGCTTGAACTTTGTAGCATTTTTATGTGGCAGTGTGAATAACAATTTTTTCTTGTAGAACAATGAAGTAAAGTCCCTTCTACAATTATTATATAAAAAATCCAATTTCTTAACAAGTGACGCTGTGCGCATTGATTTCAAGTACCGCCTCGAAAAGGCAGCTGACTCAGGAGCCGCTCGATTTCTCTTATTTGTTCATAAGCTATACTTCCTTTCCGAAGATATTCCCAAGATTTTTGTATAGTCAGCGTAGAGGAGACTATGTTCTATCGCTTTTATGGATGCAAATTCTTTGTATTTTAGGTAGCCAAATAAAACCGCTCCAAAGTTCGAGCGGCGAGCTAATTGCTCTGAGTGCAAAACATGATTTTTTTTCTCCAACAGCGCTTTTTATAGTTTTTTTTTTCAAAAATAAGTCTTAGCATTAAATCGTAGAAACTCGAGTTATCGATTGACTTTCACTAATTCTTGCTCATTATTTAATTTGGTGTTCAATGTAGTGCCAAAACTTAGGAGAAGACCTTATACTACGCTTCGAAAGAAAGTTCTGAGATACTTTGTTAGGCATGGGATAATTCTCATACACCACATGAAAATATCAACAATTTCTTATGCAGAGGTTTCTCACTGAAAGCTTAGATATTCATTTGTCTTGATTTTAACTCTGTAAGAAACCTTCTTGTTCAATGATATTATCAAAATACGTGTTTTATTGGAGCAATACTGGAGAAAGGGTCTTTTACAGCAAGCTGCAGTTATGAAAATCAACGATATTGAAGAGGAAATCACAACAACCAAATCTGCTGCTGGACGCTGTTTTAAACGCTTTGATGGCAGAGATATTGACCTTGAAGACAAGATCGCCTATTTGAATCGATCGGTAAAGTAGAAGAAGCACGTCAATAGTTCTTTGATCCGAAGTTGAAGGAACTGTGTTTCGACCAGATCCAAAACTTAGCGAACCGACAGCAGAAAGTCGCAGAAAACGGAGTCTTTTATTCTGAAGGATAATTTTCACTGTCTTTATTTGGAACTCATGCATAAGTTTTCGATTTCTTACAAGTGCCCTGGAACCTTCTCTTCGATCAAATAATATTGTTAAGCCACTTGTAGCCAACAAAGACCAGCTCGGAGGGTTTAGTCTAGTTCATGGGAGACAAAAGCCAGAAGATCGGACTAAAGTTTCACTCGATTGTTCTCTAACAGAAATTTCATTTAGTAGGTTCCGATTTTCAAACAAGGCGAAGCAGAAGACATATCCAGAGCCCAAATTTTGTTCCGACATTGACATCAGCAGACGAAATGAAGCGAGTTGCAATGAGTCTACGTGAATCACGGTAGACTGACAAGTAATGATAATCGATATATGCTTTTTATCAGCAGTAAAAGTGCAGTCTTATTGATCAAACAAGAGTTTGGAATAAATAGCATTTTTGGAGAACCATTCCATCTAAACAGGGATGAAAAAACTGGGATAGCTGGAAGGGACGGTACATTTCACATTAGGAAAAAGCGGAGGTATCTATCGCGAAATCGGATCATTCGTTAGAATTTTGCAATTGAAGAAAAAAGTTCAAATACAAATATTGCACGATTTTGTTTCTTTTTTTCTAGTGATTAACCACGCATTCGAATCTATTCGTAGTAATACAGGAGTGATTAAATACATATATGGAGGCTATGATCATGAAGTGGACTCCATTAAGCATCCTCAGATCTTAAATGCATATCTGATCTTTACAATGACTCATAGGAGTCTACCTATGTATCAAGTCAAAGCATCTGTCTTCACAGGCAAGAGTGGTACTAATTTGGTGATATCCTCGATGAGCCTCAGACGCAGAATCGAAGCAACTTCGGCATGTGTTTTGCAGGGCATTCTAAACCACTACTACACACAGATTCTCGATAGTAGTAGTGGGTTTTTTTTATTTCTACGATCATACTTAAAAAAATTGAGAGGTGAGCAAAGCACGGCCTCAGACGGGAATCAAACCCGCGTTTCATGCATAACGGGGACGTGTACAACTAACGCTATACCACCGGCGCACTTTTGCTCCACCACTCATTCTTCAACATCTCTATGTTAGCTATCAGTCGCCAACCTTCAAAAGGTTTGGTAGGTTGTGCAATTTTTCTTTATAAACCCAGTTGAGCTGAGAGCCATTTATAACTATTACTCGAAATTTCTAATACTTTTACTGCATTTTTTTGCACTGTAATGATGTTTTACCTCAAATTGGTTTATAAAGCGAAATCGCATACTAGAGCAAACTTGTTGAATGTTAGTGGCTGATAGCTAACATAGAGATGTTGATAAATGAGTGGAGACGCACATGTACCTCGGTGGTGCAGTGGTAGTAGCACGCGTCCCCGGCATGGATCCAACGCGAGTTCGATTCACACTTGAGGATGCGTTTTTGCCCATCACTCAATTCTCTTTTGTATATACGAAACATCATAACACTGCAAAAAATGCAGTAAGAATACTAGAAATTTCGATTTCTGCGAAATATTTGGTTCGGCTCGTGCGAGGAGTTGCTGAGTTTTTCGCATTACTTTAGTCTGCTTATGACCACTCTGGCCGATGTTGCAAGCGGAAGGAAGGAGTGGGCCCGGTGGTTAGTGTCAGAGGCCATTAAGAAGCAAGGTACTGGCTCAACCGCCTCCTGCAGCATTCTTCTGCAATTACGTGAGAGCGCTATAACTCAGTTATCTCCAAACTCGCATTAACAAGGAGAATCGTCGCGAGCTGCATTCTGCGACTTTCATGAAGGAGAGGAAATCCTCAAGCAACAGTCTGAACAACACACGAAGTGTTCCAAGGCCATTGGGGCGATACATGCGAGAAAACGAATCTAATACTGGAACTACTGTGATTAACACAATAACTGTGACGATGGGTGTTGTAAAATGAATAACATCTAGAATTGAATGATAATCTGTTCGAAAGTACAAATCGTTCTTGTTTTGTTAAATGTGAGACCACCATGGTGCTGTTCACGTGGAACGACAGGGGAAACTCTTCTTTATTAGAAAAAATCTTGCTGAGAAAAGACGTAACTTTTGATTTCTCTTTCAAGAGACGGGGAAAAGAAGAACATTGAGTGTGATTTCGAAAGAAATTATTTTCTCTTCAGCGTTAGGTTCATATGAACGCTACAAAGATTTCACTGGATTATATGAATAGAACTATATGAATAGATATTTCCATACTCTGAACATACCGGTTGAGCCAAAGGTCAGTGATTGAATTTCAAATTTCCTTGATGACATCCCAGTACAGGTTAACAAAGTTTCGTTTGTTTTGCTGGATTATACCTTTCCTAAATCTAATCAAAAGTCAAAACGTAAATTATATACTACGAAGACGAGAAAATTAACGGTGATTACTGAGTATTACTGAGTGTCTGGATGGGGTTAGTTACAGTGGTTAGAGGGTCCTAAGGCGCACATGGCCAATGGTTCGATCCTCCGCTCGAGGCTCAGCATTCCTTCCCTTGAAGCCGATGAGCTGATCCACATTCGCTTAAGAGGATAGCAGTACTGAGCTGATACGGAAGTCAGTCATCGCATGTCACAATAATGACCAGATATGCATCAAGTCACCTCAAAAGATACTTGATGAAGTCGGTTGCATGGGGATTCTCACAAAGATTGATTAACGTTGAAATCCTTAAATTTCTAGCTTCTGTAAGTGTTCACATTAAATACTGTCTCAGGGACTGAAGGATTCGCAGGGCATCACTACATGAAGAAAAACGAAAAAACGCTTTATTGTAAAGGCACCGGCGTTGAGAGTATGCATTAAAGCGTTTTGTTTCAAGCGATCTTCAGTGAATAATTTTTCGCTTGATCAGAATGTTTTGCACTTTTCCGTTTCTGTAAATGATCATCATTTGAGACGAGCGACCACAGCAGACAGTGTTCACGTGAAAATCTTGTAGCCAACATCGTCTAATTCAGTTAAAACGTCTTCCTTTTTCATTAACTCATGAATCATCACCCACTATAAATTCCCATGGGTGCAATGGATAATGTGAAGGCTCCACTTTGCTTTGCTTCCGTATCGTTCACTTTCGATACTACCCAGTATGCGATTATCTTCAAAGCTTCATCTATCATGTGTTGAAGATCTGCTTACCATCGCTATACGCTCAATCGAACAGTTTTGGCCACCTGTCCTCGTTAGTAGTACTAGAGCCAAGCTGCTTAAGTTAAGCGCTGAGAAAATACATAGTAAGCATAACATGATGAACTAAAAGTCTGCTCGCTTTGTTTTTGTTTTGATCTGCCTGATTTGTTGAGAACTGCCAGCTTGATGGCGCAAGAGTTGCTAATGGTAATGATGTGAAAGGGCTCACTTTTGATAGCTGAAAGAAATACATTTGCTACATTCGCGCCTGTTTTAGTTTCTCTTTGGAAGCGACCATTATCTGTTTCATCAAAGCATCGCGACTATGTTTTCATTGGTAAATTATTCTTCTAACAAAACAATATCACTTGTTTCTTTAGGGTGTCAGTCCTTTCTATACGAGCATGCCCGTCATCCTTCTTTCCGACAACTACAACGTTACTCGTGATGACATTGAACAGATTGCTAGGCTGGATACTATAGACAATGGTAGGTTCCATACGATTATAAGTAATTACCATTAAATAGCAAAAAATACCGTGAAAAGCAATTCAACGATTTATATTATTGAATCACATTTCAAAACTGGTTGGCAGTCAATTAAAATAGTCAGGCTCTGGTGTACGAATGATGCCAGTGCATGTGTAGCGCACTCGTTAGAGCTGCTTAAGCGAAAAGTCGCTAATTGGACATTAAACCTCAAGCAAACCAAATTGCTTACCCTTGGGTGATCGACAATTTGATATCGACCTTCCTTCGAGACTCACGCGTATGTGTACGAGCCTCGTATGTATTCTATCATTACACCGACGTTACTGTTAGACATGGATAAGAGCAGATCCTCACAGAGATCCAAGCCATGCGCTTCTGTGCTTGAACCTCAATGCTAAGCTCGTCTGAGTACAGATGGGATTTCTTCGTGTATTTCATAACACTTGTAGTGCATGCACCTGCCTTGAAAACTGACGCCAGTAAATATGTTGCCCGCGTGATTCAAATTAAAAACCTGGAAATACAATGTTCATTCACGTGGATGTAAATGATCAGTAAAGTAATCTCTAAAAACTGGACTGTGAGTTTTATTCTCAGCAATCCGGCTTACGTACGTTTGCACCTACCAAATTGAAAACCTGAATTTACGATGCTCATCCACGTGTAATGTATTGAAGGAAATAGAAGATGTTTAATTTGGAAAAATAAGCTCATATAGCTTTAATAAGCAGACTCAACTTCAGTCAATCTTCGAAGGTCCTATGATGCTATGAAATCTATTTGTAACATTGCAAATGCGACTGGACCCATATTTGGTCTGTAGAATGACCGCTGAAGCCCATTGTTGAATTAAGTCAGTGATGCTGTACTTATTTGTAAATGGCGCAAATTCGTCGACCTCAAGGGTGATTGGTTTTAACGGGAAACAAGACAACTAAAAGCTATGCCTGTATTTCAGAGCTAATTTAATTGTTTTTATAAATGCATGCCGTTCATTTATGGATAATGAATCAGCAAATGAAACTTGTAACAATAAATATGACAGTAAATAATATGCCCCAATGATGATTTTGTCTAGTTTCATGAATCTCGTCAAGCACTGCATTCAGTTTACAAGGGTTTCCTTTTTTCAGAGCGATGGAGTCAGGAACAAGCGCAGACAATTGTCTTAGGTGTTCTATTAGTAATGATAGCACTTCTAATGCTAGCTTTAACTGCACTCGAATGTTACAAGATGAACTTTTGTGGACTCAGTTCACGACGTGAATCTGCGAAAGGTATGTTTACATCCGAAAAAAACTGTTTCTTTTCTGCATTTTCTGAATCGTTTTCTTCTTCAAAGTACGTTTAGGATTGAGGCACTAGAAAAATTAACATATATGTCCAAGTTCTTGAAGTTGAAATTATCTATTCGATTCAGATGAGAAAAAATGTATATTCAAAATTCAAAGGATACTATTATTTTGGCTTTAGAGGCATAGTATCCAATGCTTATAGTGTGTCGCTCGCTAAAGTGTTTTCAGCTCAATTTTTCAAAGCTTTCAAATAGAATATTTGTGTTCACATGTCAGAATATGCTGTTCTGAAGTCACTAGTTGCCGATTGTTTCAGTAATACCAACGGCAACCACAACGGCAAACTCGTCTTCTTCCTCACTTGCGGTACTAGTGGAGAAGTCTCGCTCGTAAACAATCCGCAGATTATTATATTGATACGGCAATCTATGATATAAGATTTATTGCAAGGCCAAGGTGAAAAGTCTCGTAATAACTATTCCAGTGAATAGTGCAACTTCTCCAATACTTACTGCACTTATGAAGTGGTCATGTTTCGCTAGAATTGGCATTTATTTTGCTTGTTCTACATACTGCCACATTCTTCACCTTATCCCTTCACTTCACGTTGTCGGATTTGATTGTTAAGTTCTTCATTCATATAAGCAATGGTAATCACCATCGCATTGTTGTTATTTAGATTGCTGATCAACAATTACTGGCCGGTGAAGACCTTTTCGACACACTTAAGTCTTCTAAAATGTTGATCTCATTGTACCGTTATCGTGATTGTCTTCTGTACCCTGTAAATACTAGTTATTCAATACTGTTGACTTCTGCACTTCCTATCTGCAGCTATTCTTAACTTCCGTATGAAGCAATCCCCTCCAGCAATGGTCTTCGGCTGCTGCGCAGCACATCAATTCAATGATATACTTCCATTTCTTCATCTTGACCGAGGATGAGACGCTCAATGTAGTCTGTATGGTGCTTCTGTTAATACTTCTTTTTGATCAATGCTCATCGTATGCACGCTTTAGTTCTCTCCGTCAATCTTTCATACACGGTACGTATGGTTCGCCACTGAGTAGTTTCTTCAATCTTATTATCACCAGTATTGTTATTGTGCTGATGTTGTTATATATAAAGTAGCTCTGTGGCAACAAGGAGTTTCGAATGGAAGCCGTACAAACACGAGTATTCAAAGGTAACTGATTGTTCGAATTGGTCATTTGACGATCTATATCAATTAAACTAATAAAACATATCTCAAATAGCGCATTCGGGTGACCTAGCGAAGCCAACGATTCTATGAAGCTGCAAAAATTCGATCTTGAATAAAATCAATGAAGAAAAAGCATTTTTAAATTTATGCGGAAGCATCCACACTGTTTCCTTTTCAGTTTTTTTTTTTTGACAAGGACCACATTAACATCCTCTTCGTCCGTCAAGCGGTGCTGCAAGAGTAGTAAAAACGTAATGTTAGAGACACGTTTCTCGTAAGCAATGTGTTAGCAGAACCCTTTAACAAAAACTGCGCAACAATGACGAATCGTAATTGTGAGTTCAAAAATGTCCGTAGTGCACTGTAAAACTATAACGTGGCGGCCACCTTAATTCCAACAGCTCATCACAAGAAGACGTTCAGAGAAGAGTTAAAACAAGCAGAAAAAACACTCAATGTGCTTGTCGAAGAGGCGGATGATGTCATCAAACTTTATTTTTCAACAGCATACCATAATCTACGAAAATCTTTGTCATGAGGATCAAATGCATCAGTTCACTTATCGGTGACGGAGTGCAAGTTTCGAGGTTTAAAAGTCATTGTAAAAGCCAGATAACGGCGCATTCACCAGGGATGAGAGAGGGAGGAACATGTGCTGATTGACCGCCTTCCAAAGACACCTACAGGTGGCATTATTGAAATTATTCGTCTAGGTGAAAACTAGATGAAGTAGAGGAAATCATCTAGAGAGCTTAGTGGACTAAAAGGAGTAAGCAGAACATGTGAAGTCACATAATTCGCAATAACGAATAATCGTCTAAAGCATTAACAAAGTAGAACAAAGTTGTTTCGTTTTCAAATTAATTCTACACACTGCCTTTTTCAAGAAAAAGTGTTCACTAACACTTCAGTGTTCATTGAGTATTCGTAAAGGAGCGTGGAAAAAACGAAAACAGCACTTGCGACGTCGTTATAGCGGACACAGAGAAGTAAAAAACCTCGTAGAAATTAATGGTGAGTCGTCTTGGAGTTGTTTCGCCACTTGATGTTTCTACACACTGTTTTCTCGCTGATTTTAGTTGTTACGTTTTTTTCTTATGAACAAATCATTCAATAGTCGCTATAAATTCCTGTGAATGACATGGATGGTGTCAATGCTTCGTTACCGTCTTTTATCCAGAACTGTTGACGTTCAGCATTCTCAGTCTTCCATCATTTTTTGAAGGCCTTCTTTCAATTATATCTACACGTTAATGATCATGATTTATTCTAGCTCACGCAACCACTCGACTGTGGCCACTGCAAGTTGGGGGCTTTTGTCACCTGACATGCGGTTATCTACTGTTCGGCTTCGTATCCTTTGTATGGGGTATACCGCAAGTAATCGGTCAATCCCAACCGAAAGAGTGTGTGCTGCTGAGAGTCCAAGAGAAGCAAACAGGCACCTGTCTAGCAGTGTATAATGCTTTATCAGACTTCACAACAGGCTCAAACGCGTTATTAACAAGGTCAACTAGGAAACGAAAAGTCATTTATAAGTCTTAATGAAGCAGATTTATGATTTCATTTTTCTATAACTCTCTTCTGGGGGCGCAGTGGCCGAGTGGTTGCGATGCTCGCCTCGCCGCAGGCGAGTTTCATTCCCCTTCCCGCATCTCTTTCCGGCAGTCAACAACAACGTCCTATGGAACGTCACAGTAAGGATATTTTCGAGATTGCAAGGAGACTCGCTCAACCAGTATTCTACGTCAGTCAAAGAAGGTGAAAAACTAACTGAATGTTAGAAGTACTGAAATCCGCACAGTGACAGAAATACTATGATGACGGATCAAATAAATAATTGATGTAATCTCTTTTAGTATTTGAAATGATTAGTAACCTCTTGCAGTTATTAATGTCATCGATTTGCTTGAAAAAAGGGCAAATTTCTTCAAAGTGGCGTCAGTTTACAAAACAAAAAACACGAAAAATCACACACCAGTTAAACTGGTGCAGATGCATGATTTTATGTTTTCAAATACTCCCTTCTAGTCTCTGAAGCTTCACCAGCTTCTCCCTTTCATCAATGCCATCGATATGCTCGAAAAGAAGGTCCATCACTCAACATATAGCGTCAGTCCAAAATGCATAAAGTCACGAAAAATTATCAATTAGTCTGAATGGAGCTGGATCTGATAGTGCATTTTTTAATACTATCTCTTTATATTTGAAACGTTCACTGGCCATCAGAGTCACCAATATGCTCCGAAAAAGGATAGATCCTTTAGCAATTGGCGTTAACCTACGGCACAGGAAACCAACAAATAATATTTGCCTGATACCATAGATAAAAAGACTAAAGGTGCTGCTCGACTGGAGGAGCTCTCAAGGCGGAAACACGCGTTTCGGGTTTAATAAGTTGTCCTATAACAAGCCGTATGCATGGCTCAAAAATTGATTATTAGGTTTACTAAAATTCGACCGTGATCCTAAACAACACTCGAAACGATAGGTATGATATATTTAACGATACCAGCCACGAACAATGGTGTGTAAAACCCTGTCCATTCAGTGATATTTTCACTCAATGACAGGTGTAAAAAGTTCGTCTGCGCCGAGTCTATATAGGGGTTGCTTCGGCAGAGAGGATTGGGTAAAAGACGAAAGGCATGTCGACTGACAAGGATGTTAAGTCCGAAACATGTGTACGAGCCTCTATAAGTTGCCTATACAGACCACATGCATGGCTCAAAAAATGATTATCAGGCATAGTGAGATTTGAGCGTGATCTTAAAGAAAGCACTCGAAAGTATTTTGCTCTTCTGTTCGAGTATACAGACGATAATGATCGGATGAGGTTAGTGAATATTTCAAATACGAGATTAGCGTGGTAGAAAGCGTAGGGGAATGACTGTGTTTCAATCAGACTGATTAATGATTATTCGTGATTTTTTGTGCTCTGTAACTTCACGCTTTTTGTTAGAGGATGTATCCTCTTTTCGAATATATCGGCGCTATTTATCACTTGACAAGGCTAGTGGACGACGATGCGAGAAGAGAGTGTTAGGAAACATGAAGTCATCAATCTGCCTCATTCAGATTCATTACTTCTTTTTTTCTGATTTTTTGTATTGTAAGTTTCGCTAGTTGTTGAGAAATTGACCCTTTTTTGAGCCTATCAATGACCTATAACTGATGAGACTTGTGAACGTTCAAAACGAAGAGTGTTAGAGTACATAAAATCAGAATCTGCTTCGTTCGAATTAATGAGTGATTTCTCGTGATTTTTGAGTCATAAGTTGGCGCTACGGATCTCTTTTGGAGCGTATTGACGATACATAAGATCGGATTAAGGTAAGTGAATGCTTTCACATAGAAGAAGGTGTTGGAAAACGTAAGACATGATTACGTTTTCATTCAAAGTGGCCAATGGTTGTCCCGGATCATTTCAGTGGTAAGTTGACGCTGTTTGTCAAGGGATGTACTCTCTTTCACAGCGTATTGACGATATGTATAACCGTATGCGGCCATTACGAATGCTAAAGGAACTCTGAAACGTTAGCGAACAGTGTGCAGAACTATTGAATAACGAAACAATATTGATTTGACACTCCAATTATTTTGATATGAATTTTTGTTTCACTAACATTCGTAGAACCGCAGGTGTAACGTGGTTTTCAGACTTTTACATTTAACTACGAATGCTCAGGAAACTTTGAAGCGTTGGGGAATGCTTCACTTTGAAGTGCGTAGAATATTTAAAAGCAAAACAGTTTTAATCTGACTTAGCAATAATTTTATAGTGCTTGTTTACTTCACTTCCTTCAAGGCACCGAAGTCGTGAGTGTGGTTTCAGTATTCACACTCTTTTACGGATGCTCAAGAAACTCCTTAAGCGTCAGTGAATGCTTCATTGTGAAGATAATCAGTGTGTAGAATCATTGTGAAACCAACCAATCTCGACCTGAACACAGTGAAGTTTTTTTTATACGATTTATTATTTCATTGTAGTCGACATACCGATGTTGCATGTGTGGTCTCATAATACCACGATCCTTTGAGAATGCTCAGTGAAAGATTTAGGGCTGATAAACACTTTATTTTGGAGAAGTCAGCTTGTAGGATCGTTAAATAACAAAACGATTTCAGTCTGACTTATGGATGATTTCATATAATTTTCCTCCCTCTCTCCTCCCTGAGGAATTCGCCGTTATATGGCCTTTACAATGATTTGCTGGACCTATCGATGTATGTAAGCCACTGCAGCTGTTTCCCCAGACATAGTTTAAATGTACACCTAAGAGGCATGGATGGCCTGCCATGAACGCTAGATCGAACCACCGACCTAGTATGCAACGAAGAGGACCTCCTAACCACTGCGACACATGGGCTCCTCTCATCAAAAAATGAGTGAATAGGCGTTATTTTTACTCAAAATACGTTTATGGATATTTATTCTCTTTTCGTGGAGATGAAGTTTCCTCATAATCATAACCTAACTAAATAAAGTACCGAAAATCAGGCATAAAGTTGAAACTGCGCACTTCCAAAGCAAAATATTTTTTTATTAGAAAAACGTAGTATGAAGGTCGAACCAGAAACCAAGCTTAGTATAAAAAGCGGCACTTCTGAGGTTATTAAATGACTATAAGAACATCGGCCAAAAAAGGAACATGTGTTGCATACGAGTTAGAAATGTGTTATCCTTCTTGACAATATAGTTTTTTCGCTCATATATAGGAAATATAGAGGTATTATGGAATATTTAGACCTTTTTTTTGCTGAATCTATCCTTCTAGAGTCCTTTTAAATGAAATCTCGTCATTTTATGACGATAATGTTTCCCCAGAATGTGGATTTGTCAGGCGCGCCGCCCTTCTGACGGGACGCGACACTGCCATAACAGTAACAAAGTGAGATTTGACGTCGCGTGGCAAGGTGCGAAAGGTGCCTTGTGGTCCTTAAAGGGTTAATACCTTTTTGTGTGTATAAGCATCTATTCAAAAAAGTCATCACAGTGAATTGTCGTAACGATTCAAAAATTGTGTAGGTATTATTGAAAGAAGGTCTTCACTAGATCATAGAAGATTGAGTACACTGAACGTCAACAGTTCTGGATAAAAGACGGAAACGATGCATTCGCATCATCCATTCCATTCATAGTAAATGTATTGGTGATGAATGATTTGTTCATAAAAAAAACATTACAACTAAATCCAGCGAGTTTGAACGACAAGATGTTTACGTAAACACTGCCAACTGCAGCAGCCATTTAGTCGACCACTATATATGAAAAAGAACAAATAAATTGATGATAAGAATGATTTTCATTATGTCAAGGTCATAAGACAGAGGCGAAATTGTAGATCTACCAACATATAGAAGCTTTCTCTACAATATTTCAACTATGAAATGCATGTATTGGATGAGAAAACTTTCGAGTAGTCCAAAGACGATATCTGATTGTAGGGTGTCAGTAATCATCACGATCTCTCTCATTTTCTATCATCCGAACTGTCTCTGTTGGCTTGCGGCAAAAGTCGACATTGTACACTGAAATTCAATGACTAAACTTTTGACTATGTCTCGTATCTTAGGGTTTAGATGTATCATGTAGCTCTACAAGATCATTGTACTACATCAATGTACGGCAGTGGAAACGGTGAGATATGAAATCTCTGCAGAGCTACCAGAGATACATTTAGCTCTGGAGAAGGCAAAGTAGTAGAAAGGTCAGTCTACCAATTTCAAAACCACATAATGACCTTTCGTCGCAGGTCAGCGGAAACAATTCGTAAGATTTGAAAAAGAGAGAGTTTGTGGTGATTAGTGAACTTCTACTTCGGATATCGCCTCTGGTCTATCGAGGGTTTCCAGTTGCACCAAAAATTGCACCTCATCGAAGAAAGTGCATAGCGAAACGCTTCCATACTGGAGACCTAAATTTCGTCTTCATGTTATGCCATTGATGCCCTAAAATCATTCACATTACAAATGTTCTTGTACTTTTCCGTTTCCGCACAACGATCCGTCAAATGTCGACTGGGGTTTGGAGTGTTCACGTGAAAATCTCGTTCTCAGAGTCGCTGAATTTGGTTCCAACGTCTTTATTTTCATAATAAACAAATCATTCACCAGCATGTAATAGATGGCTCGCTCCCGTCTTCATCCAGGATTAATAACGTTCAAGATCACACATTCCTCCGACATCTGTTAAAGATCTTTTTGACCATTAACTACGCATTTCTCAATTCCTTCAGAAACGAGCTCACTCTCAAATTTTCACTACTTATATGTTAGAAGACGACAAATGAAAAATCGATCTCATTCGCTGGGCAGAAATGATTCTCTGGTCAAAGCGCCATTTGGTTAGTTTTTCGAAACACCCTTTTATTGCGCTGTAATTTCCGAATTGAAAATTATGTTTCACACGACCACATGTTTTTCCTATCTCGTTTTATTTCGCTTGACAAAATACCTTCCTCAGAGCACTAACCATCGTTCGATAGCACAAGTTCCCAAGAACTCAAAAATGTGTTCGCTTTTTCGAAAAGTTCTTTTGATAGCGCTGTAGAAAGAAAAATTTTTGTGCTTTACACTTCGCCGGATAGATGGATAGAACTCTTTCTCTAGACTACTAATAATCATTCAGTAGCGTAAGCTTCAATAATTCAAAATGTGTGCTTATTTTTCGGAAATGTTGTTAGAAAGGAAAATTAGATCGAGTTTTACATTTACGACGACCTTGCTTGTCAGCCAGCGCATGGGAGATGGGGCCAATTGATCGATACCCAGGCCGTTGGGTAGTGGGTTGCAACTTGAAACTCTCAGTTAAACGACCGAACCAGATCTTGCAACAAATCGTCCACATGTTGTTATGCTTTTCTTGCTCTCAGTGAACTATACGCATGATAAAAATGAAGGTGAACGGCAGGTGAGAAACATAATTTTATTCTGGATGCTACAGCGTAATAAGAGGGTGTTTTGAAAGGATGGTCACGTGTGGCTTTAGGCGAAAATTCAAACTTTCGAAAGATCACTAACACTCCTATGAAAATTTCCTGTCCAGTGAATGAGATCGGTTTTTTATTTGTCGCCGTCTATCAAATAAAAATCATCTTTTCGATAGATGCTTAATCAGTGCAAACAAAAAGGGAACAAACATATAGTGAGACAGTCTAGTGGTGCAATAACGACGCCTTTTTCATCAGCTTAATTATTGTCATTGTAGTCACAACACTTGAAAAGATTTCTACATTAGTGAAAAGAATATCCCGTTCCAAGATTGGCGCATTAAGAACTGATAAGTTTACAGAAGTAAAGTGATGCTAAAAACATTCTAAAAAAATTTTCCATAGCAATCAAATTATGCAATTGGGCCGGAGTTATTCAGCGCAAAAGTCGGCCTTCAATATCTGCTTTCCGATCTAATCCCGAAACAGCATGCCTAGCCTATCTTAGAAAACCAAGAGCTTAATAACTTGATAACTCACAGCGTCAAACCACCTTGATTTATCCGAAGCGACTCATCAGAACAGGACGTACGGAAAATAGTTGAAGCAAGCACAAAGGAGTCCCTTGATTTGTCCTGGCAAGGTGATAAACCATCTAACTGAGCTTTTGCTATTTAGAAACAGTGAAAATCAATTGCTAACAAGAAGAAAGTTAGTTCAAATGAACGAAATCGAACGGCTCTTTCTATTCAAAAACTCCAAGGTCAAACGTTGAAAAAGGGAAATTTCTAAAACCATATTTTGTCACTCTTTGCACACATGCCATAAAGACGATTTCTAAAAATAGATTACTTTGATATTTTGGAGGGAACAAATCCAATAGTCAATAGAAATTTTTAACAAGCATATCAGACGTGACTATGCACTTACTCAAATTATAATTATGGCAACTAGCACGCTCACTGTAGATCAACTATTGAGCATTTTACATACAACATATGCGAGCGAGCAGCGAATACCTTGAGGGCCAAGTAACACTGTGAGACTCTGTTCTCATAATCAGCGAACAACGACATCAAGAAGAATACGTCGGCAGCATGAATCTGCAGCGAACAGTTGTGGAAAAGTATTGAGAAGTTCTTAAAACTACGCAATGAATGCAAAATTGGCATGGGCTTGGATAACACATACAGAACGGAAAACCTCTCAAATAATGTCGTCGAAATGAGTAAGTAAAGAAAATGAGCAACAAGGTCAAGTGGTCTTGTAGGTAGATATTTACTCAAGGGAAGACAGATGTAGCTGGGAAATTTCCACGTTTTTATTACAAAGTGGTAGGACATTTGCTTGATAACTGCAGAAAAATACGTACTTACGAAGAAAATTTGCAATCATATCAAGATCTAACTTAGGTTGGAACTCTAATTAATGTACCATCGAGCATTCAGTTGCAAAGGAGTTTTCATTTGTTTATGCAGCAAATGTAAGTACCATACCTCTATTAACATGAAGCAAATTACCCAAAAAAATTGTTCGCTGTGGGAAAGTGGTCTTAGAAAGGAAACGAAAAAATTACATGATTAACAACGAACACCACGAAAAAGAGAACTACGTTTTCTCATAAAGTAACATTCGATTCGGCGCACTAGAAAGATACAGTCAAACTCCATATGATAAAAGAAAATACACTTATCCTTCAGAATTTGATGGAACAAGCAGAAAATGTCTTCCGAACTACTTGGACACGAGAGCTAGCAAATGTGTCACTTCATACAAGATTATAGCAAACATATTATACCTTCATTTTGAGTGCTTTATTGAGACCACGCTCAAATTGCAATAGATCCTTTCATTATTCTTTGAGCCAACTTGTCATGTGGTCTGGTAAGGGCTCTTGTACAGCCCGATACACGTGTTTCGTCCTTACAGACTCGTCAGTCGGGCAGAAACCGTCGTCTTTCGATATTTTTATGGCAAGTTTTCTCGTGTCGGGCTGCACAAGAGCCCTTACCAGACCACACAACAAGTTGGCTCTAATAACAATGAAAGGAATTATAGCGAACATTTACCATCATTTTCTCAATGTCCTCAATTCCATAATATTAATCCTGTTGAAATATCCAGTTACCCATTCAAACATCTTGAGAAGCCGAATAAAACTTGTGGTGTTGTTGCTGTAAAAATTTATGATGCCTGTGAAACTTAAACGAAATCAACTAGAATCGAATTCGCCACAAAATCGTTAAAAGACATTGGCGTCAACTAGAAAATCGAAAAACTTCACTATCATAACAATGAATTTCCCTCAAATACAGATTCCAATTTCGTTCAAAAATTTGCTCGCTCAAACTCATTTTAAACATTAGATAGTAACTTTGGTTCCAACAAAACTCTACATTGGAAACAATGCTTAATCTATCAAAATAGTGAGATAGTTTATGTGAGGATTTCTACTGTTTAAAAACGCAGTATTTTGGGCGTAAATCACGAACACTGAAGAAGAACAAGAACATGGTTCCTACGCGCGACATCCGTGGAAAAATGTCATAGCCAGTGCAGCAGCTATTGAGCAACAATCACATTTTTACAAGCTATATCTGTGCATCAGTAATTATGGTCTTGTACGAGATGCGAAAATTTCTCATAGTTTATTGATCACGTTGGAGATCGTGTGGATATTGTAGTATCTATAGATACGGTAACTATTGCTATTCAAGAGTACTTGCAAAACCTCTTAAGCCCTAATTTCTGACATTTTTACGACTTCTTAGGATAGAACGGCGATCTTAAGAAATCGGCTCACCATAACAAAACTATTATCATTTACTAATTAATACTGATTTTTATGCGCCATCCAGCCACACTGTGGTTGATTGGTCGTCAACGTGTTAAGGATAGCTTCTGATTATTTTTGAAGGATGTAATATAGGTTGGTCTTCTCTACAGAAATCTTTCATCGTGACTGATCTTAACTAAAAAGTGTTATGCAAAATGATTACCATGCCGATTTGGAAGACACACAGATCTGTGACGGATGTAGCGCAAGTGAACTAACACATTTCTCCCTCATAACAAGGATTTTCATAAATTATAATGTGTTGCACTAAAATAAACTTTGGTTAGATGATCTACCGCTTTGACAAACATATCAAGTGTTTTTCCGCTTGTTTCAAGTCTTCTTTAAACCTCCTGTTGTGTTGAGTTTTTCGAATTAAAGTTGTTTGCTGCCACATAATAGTTTTATAGTGCAATACGGACGCTTTTGAATCCGCAATCACGAATCATCATTATTGCTGCTTTTGTTGAAAGGATTAAGACACACTACTTTCGAGAATCTTGTCTCTAACATTAAGTTTTTACTACAATTGCAGCGTCGCTTGAGAGACTATGAGGATGTTAAAGTGGTCATTGTCAAAAAAAAAACCTGGAAAGAAAACAGTGTGGATGCCCTCGCATGAATATGAAAGCGCTTTTTCTTCGTTAATACCCGATTTAAGATCAACTGCTTGCAGTTTCATGGAATCGTTGGCTTCGCTAACTCACCCTAATGCGCTACTTAAGATATGTTTCATCAGCTTGATGGGAATAATAGTGGCGAATCCAAATAATCAACTCAGCATGGAATGCTCGTATTTGTACGACATTCCACTTGGAACTCATTGTTACTAAAAAGCTTAAATTAAACATGAGTAAATAGATATTTTATGTATAAACAGCATCAGAGCAATAACAACAATATGATGATGATCAGAACGAAAAAACTAATCAGTGTAACCATAAGCACAGCGTGCAAATGATTGTCGGAGAGGACTACATTGTGCACACGATGAGCAATGATCAAAAAGAAGAATAAGCAGGTGCACCATACACAGAAGCGAAGCGTTCTTATAACCTGTTAAGATGAAAGAATTGAAGCATATCACAAAACTGATGTGCTGCGCAGCAACCGTGAAAGACGGTTGGAGGGGATTTCCTTATACGGAAATTAAGGATAGTTGAAGATGGTAGTGTAGAAGGCAGCAGTATATCACTAGTGTTCACAGAGTACAGAACAAGACAACGATAACGGTACAATGAGATCAACATTGTAGAAGACTTAAGTGTATCGAAAAGGTCTTCACCGACCAGTAATTGTTGATCAGCAATCTAAATAACAACAATGCGATGGTGGTTACCATTGCTTATATGAATGAATAACTTAACAATCAAATCCGACAACGTGAAGTGAAGGGATAAGGTGAAGAATGTGGCAGTATGTAGAACAAGCAAAAATAAATGCCAATTCTAGCAAACATGACCACTTCATAAGTGCAGTAAGTATTGGAGAAGTCACAGCTATTCAGTGGAATAGTTATTACAAGACTTTTCACCTTGGCCTTGCAATAAATCTTATATTATGGATCGTCGTATCAATATGGATTGTTTACGAGCGAGACTTCTCCACCAGTCCCGCAAGTGAGGAAGAAGAGGATATCGGCGACGTGATTGCCGTTGGCATCACTGAAACAGTCGGCAGCTAGTGACTTCAAAACAGCATATTCTGACGTGTGAACACAAATATTCTATTTGAAAGCTTTGAAAAGTAAAACTGAGAACAATGTTGTGTACTTTAGCGAATAGCACACTGGAAGCGTTGGATACTATGCCTCTTGAGCCAAAATCATAGTCTCCTTTGAATTTTGAATATACATTTTTTCTCATCTAAAACGAACAGAAAATTTTAAGTCTAAGAACTTGGATATGTATGTTGATTTATTCAGTGCCTCATTCCTATACGTACTTCAAAGAAGAAAAAGATTCAAAAATGCAGAAAAGAGATAAAAATGCGGATGTAGACGTACCTTTCGCAAATCCACGTCCTAAACTGAGTCTATAAAATTTCATCTTGTAACATTCGAGTGCAGTTAAAGCTAGCATTAGAAGTGCTATCATTACTAATAGAACACCTAAGACAAGTGTCTGCGCTTGTTCCTGACTCCATCGCTCTGAAAAAAGGAAACCCTGTAAACTGAATGCAGTGCTTGACTAGATTCATGAAACTAGACAAAATCATCATTGGGGCATATTATTTACTGTCATAACTATTGCTACAAGTTTCGTATGCTAACTCATTATCCATAAGTGAACGGCATACATTTAGAGAAACCTGAAGTAACCCCGAAATACGGGCATAGCCTTTAGTTTAGTCTTGCTTCCCGTCCAAACCAATCAAGTACCTTTGAGGTCGAGAATTTGCGTCATATTATAAAAAAGTGCAGCATCACTGACTCAATTCATCAATGGGCTTCAACGGTCATTCTACAGACTAAATATGGGTTCAATCGCATTTGCAATGTTACAAATAGATTTCATAGCATCATAGGACCTTCGAAGATTGACTGAAGTTGAGTCTGCTTATTAAAGCTATATGAGCTTATTTTTCCAAATTAAAACATCTTTCTATTTCCTTCAATACATTACACGTGGATGAGCATCGTAAATTCAGGTTTTCAATTTGGTAAGTGCAAACTACGTAAGCCGGATTGCTGAGAATAAAACTCACAGTCTAGTTTTTAGAGATTACTTTACTGATCATTTACATCCACGTGAATGAACATTGTATTTCCAGGTTTTTAATTTGAATCACGCGGGCAACATATTTACTGGCGTCACTTTTCAAGGCAGGTGCATGCACTACAAGTGTTATGAAATACACGAAGAAATCCCATCTGTACTCAAACGAGCTTAACATTGAGGTTCAAGCACGGAAGCGCATGGCTTGGACCTCTGTAAGGAACTGCACTTATCCATGTCAAACAGTAACGTCGGTATAATGATAGAATACATACGAGGCTCGTACACATACGCGTGAGTCTCGAAGAAGGTCGATATCAAATTGTCCATCACCCAAGGGTAAGCAATTTGGTTTGCTTAGGGTATAATGTCCAGTTAGCCACCTTTCGCTTATGCAGCTCTAACGAGTGCGCTACACATGCATTGGCATCATTCGTACACCAGAGCCTGACTATTTTAATTGACTGCCAACCAGTTTTAAAATGTGATTCAACAATATAAATCGTCGAATCGCTTTCACAGCATTTTGTGCTATTTAATGGTATACTTATAATCGTATGGAACCTACCATTGTCTATAGTATCCAGCCTAGCAATCTGTTCAATGTCATAGCGAGTAACGTTGTACTTATCGGAAAGAATGATGACGGGCATGCTCTTAGAGAAAGGACTGACACCTTAAAGAAACAAGTGATATTGCTTTGTTAGAAGAATAATTTAGCAATGTAAACACGATCGCGATGCTTCGATGAAGCACATAATGGTAGCTTTCAAAGAAAATTAAAAGAGGCGCGAATGTAGCGAATGTAATTATTAAAGCTATCAAAAGTGAGCTCTTTTACAATATTGCGATTAGCAACTCTTGCGCCATCAAGCTGGCAGTTGTCAACAAATCAGGCAGATCAAAACAAAAACAAAGCGAGCAAGTTTTTAGTTCATCATGTTATGCTTACTATGTTTTTCCTCAGCGCTTAACTTAAGCAGCTTGGCTCTAGTACTACTAACGAGGATAGGTGACCAAAACTGTTCGATTGAGCATCTAGCAGTGGTAGGTAGATCTTCAACACATGATAGATGAAGCTTTGAAGATAATCGCATATTGGGTAGTATTGAAAGTGAACGATACGGAAGCAAAGCAAAGTGGAGCCTTCACATTATCCATTGCACCCGTGGGAATTTATAGTGGGTGATGATTCATAAGTTAATGAAAAAGGAAGACGTTTTAACTGAATTAGACGATGTTGGCTACAAGATTTTCACGTGAACACTGTCTGCTGTGGTCGCTCGTCTTATATGATGATCATTTACAGAAACGGAAAAGTGCAAAAACATTCTGATCGAGCGAAAAATCATTCACTGAAAATCGCATGACACAAAACGCTTTGATGGCATACTGTCAACGCCGGTGCCTTTACAATAAGGTCCTTTTTGTTTTCCGTCTCATATGGACAACCATTACAAGTGCTTATGATAGTAAATATTGTACTGTGTTAATATCTTTCGGTGCAGTGCGTTGTAGCTAAAGTGTCAAAAAAACTTCCTCGAATGGTTTACGGATTACGCAATAGCAATTCCACAACTTAGGAGCGAAATAATATTCTCTTAAGTGCAAATTTCAGAATCAGAATTATGTACCGATGCTCTATAAATCCCTCAAGCCTTAAGACAGCATTTAATATGAACACTTAGTGAAGCAACAAAAGTAGAAGTCTCAATGTTGATCAATTCTGTGAGAAACCCCATGCAACTGACATCATCAAGTATCCTTTGAGGTGACTGAAAGCACATCTGGCCTTTATTGTGAAACACGACGACCTACCGACTTATCATATCAGTACTGTTATCTTCTCAGAGGAATATGGGAAGAGCACGTCGACCTCATGTGAATGTAAGGCACGCTGCGGTTTGGACGGAGGATTGAACCATTAATCATGTGTGCCGTAGGGAACGTCTTACCACTGTAACTCACCGGCCACACACTCAGTAATCATCGTTGATTCTCTCACCTTCCGAATATAAGAACGCCCTTTGTTGACCTGTGGCGGAGCTGTCATCACGTATTTTTGAGGCTCGATTACTGAGCTATTGCTCATTCGCTCTTTTCAGAGTATACGGGTATCTAATCATGTGGCTCCATTCTTATTAACCAGTGGGATCCTTATGCATTCACAAGGACGTGACGCTATAATGGAAATAATCTCTTCAAAACCGCACAAAGTCCCTTTTTCAGTTCCCACCTCTTGGAAGAGAAACCAAAGATGAATTGACAAGACCTCCCTTGAATGTTGTGTCTTTTCACAGGATGATTTTTTGAGAAAGAAAAATTTCTCCTGCTATTTCACGTGAATAGCGTAGACGAGTTCTCACTTCTTACCAAAAAGAAACGATTTGCACTTTCTGAGAGATTATCAGTCATTTCTAAGCGTTCTTATTTCACATCATCATCATTACATCTATGCAAATCTCAGTACTTCTAACATTAGATTCGTTTTTTTCGCATGTACGACCCCTAAAGAGACGACTCTCCTAGCAGTTTTGGAGGTGGTCGAGTCAAAGCGTTCTTACGTGATTGCAGGAGAGTGCTGTAGGAGGGGATCAAGCCGAGTGCCGGCTCTGCTTTTTAATGGCCTCTGACACTAACCATTCGGCCCACTCCTTCCTTCTTTTTGTACAGGAAGATTACTCTATGAAGGTAGTCACAAATTATATGGATAGAGCGTAAATTACACCACAGCTCCTCGTTCGAGCTGAACCAGAATTTTGTAGTACTCAGCAAGATTTGTTACTAACATCGGAAATCCGTGTGTCGCAAGGTTGTTGGTGCCCTGCAAAACACATGGAGTTGTTGGTTTCGAATCCGCGTCTGAGGCTCAACAAGCCTACCATCCCACCGTGATTGACAAATCCTACCACACTTGCTTGTAAAGACAGATGCACTGACTTGATACATAGGAAAACCCCACAAATCACTGAAAAGTGTGAGATAACTATTCTGTCACCTCTGACGATGCTTAATGAAGTCGAGTCCATGACGTCATATATGCATTCATTCGCCCTTGTATTGCCACAAATGGATCCACTACTAGAAAATGAAGCTAGTCATGCATTTTATCTTTTTGAACCCTGTTCTTCGTTTCCAAAAATCTGTCGCAGGAACCGATTTTGAGATAGATGCCTCTTTTTCCCCATATGCACTGTCTTGTCCAGCTATCTTAGTATTTTTTATTTCTGTTTAGATGGAATAATTTTGCACAATGCTATATATTTCATACTCACTTTTAATCAACGAATTGATTGTACTATTTACTGGTGATTGAAAACATACCATCGATTACTGATTACTTGTCAGTTTACCGTAATTCACGTAGACTCATTGCAACTTCCTTTATTTCATCTGCGATGGAGGAACAATATTTGTGCTCTGAATATGTCTTCTGCTTCGCCTATCTTAGACTCAATACTACTCAATGGAGTCTTCTTAGAGAACAATTGAGTGAAACATTAATTTCAACCTTTGGCCCTTGTCCTCCATGAAATGGACGAACCCTCTGAGTTGGTCACTGTTATATGCAAGCTGCATAAGAACAACATTATTAGGTTGGAAAAGAAGTTCTAAAGCACTTGTTAAAAGTTGAAATTTTATGCATTAATTTTAGGCAAAAACAATATTAACTATCCCTCAAAATAAACACCATCGTTTTCTACTACTCTGTGCCATCTGTCGCTCAAGTTTCGGATCTAATCGAACGACCATTCTTTCGAGTTCGCATCAGAAAAATCTTGACATGCTTCTTCAAACTCATCGAAAAATTCAAATCAGCGACCTTGTTTTCGAGGTCAAGATCTCCGGCATTTCAAGCGCTGAGACCAGCGTTCAGCAGCAGATTTGCTTGATGTCCTGCACGGCGTGCGCCGCTGTGAAAGACCCTTTTGCCAGTAATGACACAATAGACCACGATTCTCGATTGCATCGTTGGACATGGCGGAGGCTTGTAACAAAGTGAAAATAAAGGCAAATAATATCTCGACCTTCAGCGGGAAATTCATATACAAGAAACTGTAATATTCTCATGACATGATGGGAGATATCTCATGCTTTTTAGAGTGCCACAACTTCTTCCAACCGTAGTATCAGGCCTTATCTTAAAATTTGGCTCTAGAGCAATAAACACTGAAGTTAAGAGTAGGGTATGGATTATTGGAAATCATTCGATAGCTTGAATCTCGACAACTGTGATGCTAAAAATGGTTTTTGGAGCGATCTATATGGAGCGCTATTAGACGCAAGAAAAATCACGTTTAGAACCAAAAGTAATTAGCTCGTCGCTTGAACCTTAGAGCGGATTTATTTGACTATATGAAATAAACAGATTTGTTCTTATAGAAACGATAGAACAAAGTTTCCCTCTACAGTGACAGAAAGCCTAGAAATCTTTGCGAAAGGAAGAAAAGTCATTGTTTAAACAAGAAAATTCGTGCTGCTCTCGAATAACGCGCTTTTTCAAGGCGGTAATTGAAATCGCTGCGCACAGCGTCACTTGTTCAAGAAGTTTTTCCCGATTTTGCAAAAATTAGTAGAGTTTTTTGTTTGAGATTGTAAAGGAGACTATATTCCACTGTTTTATAGGTGTAGAAACTGTTTTTCACATTGCCAAATAAACCCGCTATGAAGTGGTAGCGACGAGCTAACTACTTCGAGTGCGCAACATGATATTCTTTTTGCTCTGACAGTGCTCTGTATAAACCGTTTCAAAAACCATTTATTATGTCAAAATTATCGAAATTCGGGCTTTCGAATTCCTAGTAACCCATATGTTGCTAAATATGGTGTTTATTGCTTTAGTACCAAAACTTGTGAGAAAACCTATATAATAAAAAAAGAGCAAAGCTCTCGGCGTTGATCAATCCCTGAGGGATGCGCCATGCATTCGACTTCAATTTTTAACTTCGTTTGAGGTGGTTAAATGCGTATCTGGCCTTTACAATGACTCGCGGTGGCCTCCCGCTAAACCGAGTCAGTGCTGCTTATCCTCCCAGACAAGCTGAGACTTGTCTGGTACCAATTTACCGACCCCGGAGGGATAGATGGCTTGGTGAGCCATGAGCGTGAGATCGAACCATTGACCTCGTGTGCGACGCAGAGCACCTCTAACCACTGCGTCACATGCGCTCCCTATTATAATATCTCGTTAGAATCGTGCAAGAATATTTTTATGAGCAATGATTTACACGGTATAAAATTTTTATGGTAAGAGATTTTGAACAGTATTTTATTTTTTTGACAACCAAAAGACATCACTCATCTATAAAAGCGCATATACAAACAGATAAGTAAATAATGATTAATAAACAATCCAAAGATCAACAAACATGCAAATAAGCTCTTGAGCAATCAACTTGGTTCTGAGTTCACCTCGACGACTTCAGAGAAACTTATGATGCCAATAGAGCACTTGAAGAGAGCAGAACATACTGAATTACTCACACTTGCGAAAATAAAAATGATACTATATCGCTCGACAAACATGGAGATCATCAGAGAAACAAGTTGATACGGATGTGGTCTATCACTAAATACCGGCTTTGATTGCCGACAACGGGACCTCAAAATCATGCTAGTTAACTTCGTGAACTAGAGTATGCTGAACCAACTGATGGATGAAAACAGTCAATCACTTCAACTGGAATGTTTGCCTTTGTATGATTTGCCACTTACCGCGAAAATGAGTTCCTAATATGGATAAGTAAACCTCTATGTATAAAAAAATTACTGGAGTAAAAATGTAATAGTAATAGCAACGACACAGAAACAAATCATTGAACAACTGTGCATGCGGCTTATGAGTGAAGGGAGTATATGGCACTCTTCTATTTAAGACGTAACTAAGGGTCAAAATGTGCACTATAGATCAAACGGCTAAGAAGAAATGACAGGCATAGTACAGAAGAAGTAAAGTGTTCAAGTCTTAGACTAAAATGGAACGGTGCAAATATACAATGAAATCGAGGCACAGCAACCGAGGAAAACTTGCGGTTGGAGTGAATTTTGTAATAGAAACCGGAAAAATAGAAAGTGACATTATTGATATTATTCTTCAAAACATACAGAACATTACTATATGGTGACGATAAAATCGTTTTGATAAGGAGAAGGCAATACGTAGGATTTAAGTCGTTTCTATAGGATTGAGAAAAATTCTGATTATGCCTCAAATATTTCAGCAGTAAAAAATAGTGTATCAATAAATAAATGATTCAACTGAAGGAATAATTACGTTTATTAGAGCAACAATTATAACAAAAAAGCAAAAAAAACTTTATAACAAATTCTCAAAATTGCCTCCTTTGACCTCTATACATTTACGAAGTCGCTTGTAAAGTTTCCAACGAGCTCGCACACGCTTCCACCGTAATTTCGTAGCACGCACGTGTCATAGCTGTTTTAGGCGCATCTACGCATGTGCAATGAGTAGCCGGGACTTTTTCCCCTGGTATGGATCCATGGAATAATCCACTGAGTTGAGTACGGCGAGTTTGATTGTCAAACGTTGCTGTACCAAAAGAATGAAAACACCTGTTTACATAAGCGATCGTTGAGCGGACCGCATGTGCAGGAGCTCAGTCGTGATGAAGAGTAAATCTGTTGGCGCTATAGTCTTGATTACTCCAGGACTTCAGTACGCACCTTAAAACTTGCTACTGATAGCTGGCAGTGCTGATATTTGTCGAAGTTTTCTATCAACGTTTCCGTCGAAGAAAACCAACGGCGTCCTTTCGATCGTCTAGATGTCAGCTCACACAATCAAGGACGCAAGAAATGATTGCAGTCCATCGTTTCTGCTCCTACAGATTTCTGCTAATGCGTTCTTGAAAAATTAACGCAGATTTTGGCCATTGTAGTGTAATACGACCTTCAATACCTTTTATCCTTCGAAAAGTACGCTCAAAATCAGCTATCAGACAGTTAATTCGCTTAGCCTTCGGAAATTGTTTTCCTTTTTTCCCTTTCATCTTCTTGTGCACAAAGTGAACATGAGCGAATGTTGTAACTGCGCTGTCTCGGCTTACTTGTGCGAGCCATTTCGCTCATGGATCTTTCCGGATTTCGTTGAACTTGGCAATGGGTCTTTTGAATGATTTTCGGAGTAGGAGAGATTGTGAACAACTTGATCATTCCAGGATCTGAAGAAGGCGAAACTGTCCAAACACAAGCTAGCTGATTAAATGTAGTTGTAACACCTCGTGCCTGGCTTGAAAAGAAAATGAGGAATATTGTAGGCGAGATGGTTGGGCAATCTTTTCGAGGACAGTTTTCAATCCTTCAAATCTCTCTAACACGTTTCAGGGTCCGCAGACAATTGATGGTTCGAAAGCCAATTGATTTTAGCAATGTTGGCCGTTTCAGTTCCCGTTTTGTGCGACTCAACCACGTGATGCGTTGATTTTTGCGATCCATAATTTGAGCACACCTGAAAATAAACATATATTAAAGCAGATTATAGACAAAACTACCAGTCTCAATGAAAAAAATTGAATGAACGAATATGGAGGGGGGGGGGGGGGGGGCGCTGTGGCCAAGTGGTTGCGATGCTCGTAGCGGCGCGTGTAGAGCCGAGCTCTACCTCTCACTTTTCTCCGACAGTTAACAACAACGCTCCATGGAACGCCACAGGAAGGCCATCCTCGAGATTGCAAGGAGACTCGCTCAATCAGTATTCTAATCCGTTCAAGAAGAAGACGAAAAACGAATTGAATGCTAGAAGTACTGACATCCGCCCAGTGAAATATGCACTCTGATGACGGATCAAATAAAGTGCTAAAAATAGAAAATTATTGTATCAGTGCTCAAACCAACAAGTTACAAATTCATCATGACTTTTATCGCTCCTTGTACATAGAGATTCCTGCGCAGTTCTGATGCTATTCATTCACTCTTTCGCTTGCACTTTTCAAACTAATGGTGTCAACTATTTAGAAATCATGAAGCGTGCTTTCGAGTTCGGGCTCCTTCGGTGTACCACTGAGAAAAATCTACTGATCAACAGTCAACCATTAGGAGTTGGTATGTATAATTCAACTACTGCGAATCGTTAATTTTTGCGATCCATAACTTAAGCACACCTGAAAATGGACAGATATATAAAACAGATTCTAGACCACAACTGACCACAGAATTCAGTAAAATTATCAGCATTGATAGAAAAATATTATATCAACGCTAAAATCGACAAAATACAAGATTATCACATGTTTTTCCGCACTCTGTAATTATATCAATCATTGGATGGTGCTTCCTCAAATACTGTGCAAGCCAACACCTTTTTCCGTGCTTCGTTGTAGCTCATCTCACCTATAGACAATTCCCGATTTGTGCAGAGGTTTGAAATCAGCTTGAGTTTTTTTATATTGAAAGAAATGTCGAATATTGGTGCATAGCCTCCCGGGAAACCCAAGGTAACCTGCTAGCAAGCTCCAATGCCTTCAATGTAATGTGTAATGCCAGACCATCGCTTACCGCTTCATCACACATTATCAAATCGTTTGCAATTAATCTCATTTATCACATTATCAAATCGTTTGCAATTAATTTCAAAAGAGCATTGCTGAACTTACAAAGGAAGGTATTTGCAAAATCAAAGCCCATAGGTAGTAAGCAATCGATTCAAGTGAGCTATCAAATAGAGTTCCAATCTCTTTGAAGAAAACTTTTCACATATTCTTAACATTATACCGAAACAATTTGCGATTGAAAAAACTGCTATTTTTGCAAACCAAAAAGATGTAACCGTTATCATTGTGAGCTTAAATTATCGGGAGTGCTTTCATGTTATGAAAAAAATTCGATTTTCAAAACTGATGCATTGAGAACTGCAGTGTTTAACAGAGAGGAAATTGCTGATGATAATAAAAACTACTCTGCATAGCAGTCAGATGTGTGGCAGAACAGGTTGTCGACCACTTAAAAAATTACACTCTCATCAGACAAATGTCTATCTGTCTGTCTGTCCGCCCAGAAATCAGCATGCCGTATCAAATCATAAATGTTTACTCGCGTGTAAGAGAATCATTTCTTACTTCGTACGAGTCGGTTGACATACCATTTTCCTTAGAACTTGCAGGTTTTTCTCTCTCTCTCTCTCCGAAAAGCAAGCGGGAATCAACCAGTACTTGGAACTTCTTAGAATCATTTTTTGCCAGTGTCATGGCTAAGCAATTATTACAGTTAGTTAGTTGGTACATTGCACTTCTTTTTTCTGCCTTTCTCCTGATTGATTACAAAAAACAATTACTTGGAAATTTCTTAGGCAGATATGATGCTAGAGGTATGATAAATGGAATATAATATGAAAAAAGGATCACAAAAATTATTTTTGCTAGAGCATTCCCACGTCTATTGAAGAAAATGAGCTTACCCCTGTTTCTATCTCTGGCAACCCTGATAGCCATTTCACTACCTCAAAGGGATGCGAGATATATCTAGCGTACCTGCTGCGGGTCAATCAGAGTCTTCATACTAGAGTTGAGCAAAAAGATGTGTAAATCACTGACCTTTTGTTCTTATGCACAAATTGACAATAAAGACAACCTATTCTTTAAAGTACACACGCTTCCTTTTTTGTTTTGATCTTTGTTTTTATGCTCAAATCCGCAGCAAAAAACAACTGTGACTATTCTTTAAAGTATAGACAACATTGTCCACAACTTTCTACTTTCTGCCAACGTCGTGCAAGCTTGCGGACCTGCTCGAATGGCCAATTCGGCTCTTTTAGATCAAGAACCTCCTGACCTGCTTTTTTAATTTCGTTAAATGACTCAAATTAACGGCCATTAAAAAAGTGTTACATTGATCGAAAGAGGCCATAATCGTATGGAGCAAAGTCTGGACTGTAGATGGATGCGAAGGAATACTGGTCATCTGATCATAATATTGATAGATAATATTGCTCAATAGCTATTTGAAGCTGAAATTAATGAGCTAGATAATATATATATAATTGATGAGCTAGGTAAATACATACAAAGCTATCAATAAAATGAGACTGAGAATAATAGAATAAAGAAGGCGAACTGCCGAAATGTCAGCTGTCGAATAAGGTTTGATGTAGCACCTCGTGTTCTGCTTAAAGAAGAACATTAAGAATCATAAAATGAGACTTTCAAAAATTTCCCGAAACTTTTTGCTCAACCCAATAGACTGTGCTGTCGGCGGACTGAAGAGATCACTATCACTGCATTGACACTGAGCAGTTTATGCTGCCAGGATAGAAATTAAGGTGATGACAATGGATCACAACCCTTGAGGGAAGACTGTTGATAACAGGCGGCGTCGCGTTGAGTCTTCGCGCGGCAGGTGTCCGGTCGGCCTTCAGAGGGACGGCGCCCAAAGTTGTACTGTTCAAAGATTACTATTGAGATCTACATTCCTCAAGATATCAAATGGCTATGAATTACATAAATAGAACAACATGAAAATATTATGTAACAGTTGAAATTATGCTCCTTTTCCCAACGATCTGGTTTTCACGTTTAAACATAAGTAATTATAAGACACATGGATGTCGTTTTTATGAAAAAACTTACTAGATTTATCTTGTCATGTTCTATGGCTTGACAAAAGAAATTTCGTCCAAAAACGCAAATTCACCAAGTAAACTTCTTACTTCCATTGCTGCTCTCTCCAACACAAATTTTCCCAAAAGACACGATTCCCAAGTACAATTGCCGAGCGAGAAGCCGCACCGCGCAGTATGGTACATTTTGTATCACGCCGTCCACAGGTGACCAACAAAAAGCATAAAGCCCCGATCGTGTTTTGTGTTCTCTCATATAATATCGTACTTTTTGTGTTTCAAAGGATGCTCAGCGGATTCGTTTCTTAAATCACATGCTCATTGTCAATTTTTGGCAGCCTTTTATTCGAAAAGAACAATACCTATTCTATCGATATTTTGAGGCTATATTTTTATTACTGCATTAGTCACTTGTAATGAATAAATGCCTGTTTACTTTTCAAAGTACCGGCTTCTTTTTCAGAAAAATGCCCTTTGAATTTCTTGTCATTAACTACAACGTTACACGTGACGATATTGAACGACTCGCCAAATTGAAAGCTATGAATAGTGGTGAGCTTCATATGATTATTGCTCCTCTTCATTTAAAGCCAAATAAAAACTATACAAACATTTTTCGACTTATGTTGTTGATATTGCTCTTAGTGAACTTAATCATCTGGTCCACTGCAGTATTCAGCCTTTGATCTGTTATTTATGCACACGGGTGGCAAAGGACGATGTGCGCGGTGATTAGAACTGCGTTATAAAACATAAGGTCTCTACTTCGAGCCGGCACGCTCTTATTGGATTTGATTAGATTCAGATTTGTTATCGATATCCACAGAAGAGTACATGTGAAGCAATGGTTAGAGGAGCTTTGCGTCGCATACAGTGTTAATGGTTCGATCTCGCGCTTACGGCTCACCGAGCCATTCATCCTCCCGAGGTCGTTAAATTGGCACCATACTTGTTTGGAAGGTTAAGCAGTCCTGAAGTGCTACAGCGGTAGGACACTGCGAACTATTGTAAAGTCCACGTATGTATTTAATCATCTAAAACGAAGTTAAGAATTCCAGACGAATGCATGACCCAGTCCGTCAAGGATTGATCAACGGCAAGAACTTTATCCTTACTTATTCACTGAAGTCATTGTGGAGGTCGAATAAGCGTATGATCACCTTTACATCGCTACGATTAAGGACAAAATCATAGCACATCTCTCGGAGGGCTATAAACGGCTATGCCCCTTTATAAATTAATCATAGTTTTAGCTTTGTTTAATGAAAAAGTAAAACTTCTCTGGGTTATTGCTCAAATTCTTAACGTAGTGCAATAGTATAACTCAGTGACAACCGGTATTGTTATTTTTTTATATTGCCTACGTAGTGACCGAAAATTTAAACTGAATGCACTCATTCATGTGCTATTCAGATGATGCGCGGAGAAAAACAATGAACTTAGCAGGAAAAATATATCTGTCATTCAAGACTTTCTGTGGATTCATCTTTCACTTATTGCTGGTTCTCAGTAGGCAAAATCCCATACGAGGCATGGATCAAGGGTGATCAAGTACAGTTTATGAATGACGTCAAACTTGTTATCAGCATTGTCAATCGTCATCATTCTCATCGCCCACGTTCGCGAAGTCTCATTCAGAGGTCTAGGTTTGAAAATATCAAAAATATCGAAATCTAGAAGTCTCTCACCTACTCCTGATAAACGCTCTCACCTTTTGCTAGAATTTTGATTCATCGTCACGAGGTGCTGCTTTCTGATGAACAGGCACAGCATTTGTTATTTTAACGGTGCTCGGTTGAGTAGCTCCCAAGTACACTCCTAAAACTCTCAGATGATTGGTGAATTGGACAATTTAGGACTTTTTCTTCTGCAGTTTTAGGAGAGTCAAGCTAGGTTTCTATCACGTCTTTACTTCATATATATTTCCAACTCAAAAACAATGTCTTCTTAATATTCAAAACCAAATACTATAGGTGTTTCATAAGTTGTCAATAAGTCTGCTTGCTATTCTGGTGTATTTTCTAGATACTCAGCTGACGTATTTGCGAACTGAATGGGTTGGAAGCATCAGTTTGCCTCTGCATTAAAATTTCTCCCAGAACATACGATGCCATAACTAGGCTAGTTAGCATTCTATCAAGCTTTCGAGCCCATCAACTTCATCCCTTGCGGACGATGATAGTTAATTTGATCCTCAACTTTTCAGAGGTCTTTCTCGCTCAAAAGAACTTCCGTTGTTAGAAAATCAGCAGTATACGCAAGCTCAAACGGCGGAAACCCCAGAATTCAGTTTTATTTCTGAAGAAAAGCATCTTCAATACGCTTTAGCAACGACAAGATTATGTTTCTACACTCCGAGTAGTTTATTTGCACGTAAAGTGCGTGGATACAGTTTCATTAGGCTAAATGCGGTGATATCTATTCAATAGCGCAAATATCGTTAGATTCGAAACTTTTTTGGTTTTTTAAATAGCTTTTGTAAGCGCACTGAGCAGACGATAGCGATATTACCTCTCACACGCACAGCTGCCTTCGCGCATAAGAGTTGTATATGTGAGCATGTAGAGAAGATTATGTAATATCTGGGTAAAAGCGAAAAAACCCAAGGCTGTTCTTCAAACGATGAAAAAAGCTTCATCAAATGAAATACGCGCGCCGCTCGATTAGCTGCTGTCTGCAAAAGAGTTAAGTTGATTGGTGGAATGAATTCCCATCGTACATCTACAGTTCGACAACTAGGAACGAGATAGTGAACAACTTAAAGTGCTGACAATTTTACTAGACATTCCTTCTCAAACGGCACTGAGGCTAAAACTAATCAATCCATTTTCGTCATTGATTTAGCATGTAGTACGAGGTTGCTAATAGAAATTTCTATTCGGGTAACGTTTCGACGTGTTTCGTCTCGTTCAAAGCCGATGATTCGATTCGATCGTCCGCTGTCGTTCGTCCTCATCATGAATCTTTGTCTTCGTTTCGCTCGGGTTGAACCTTTTTCAGTGAAGCGCCGCTCAACTGAAGAACCTCGCTCGACGAATTTCTTTACACAGGATTAAGCGTAGCTAGTTACACGATCACTCTGATATGTTAATCTAATCAGCCTAAACTAAGTGAAACTTACAGGTAGTGCAAAATTAGCGCTTAGTGCGATATATTGATTATATCCTCCGAGCAGCATTCCTTTGAATATTGCTGGAAAGATGTCAAGATCGATGAGCGATTTCCCAACTCCGTTTTCAAAATACCCTAAAATTCCGCAATGACAGCGGTTTGCTTTTTACAGAAAAGGGCGGGCAAACAAGCGCGTTTTTCCTGCAATGCACTACTTCTTCCGAATTATTTGTATATTTTTCAAGAATAAGAATGAATAAAAAATACTAAAAATCTAGTGACTAACGAAATTACTAAATATAACTGAAATTCCATTATAGGCTATTTTCCAGCACACACCGCTCTTATCTACTAAGCGATCTTACCTTTGGAATTTTAGGGTATATGTAATTCGATATTGAATAAGGCGTGTACGCTGTAGCTCCTGAAGGTATTCTGCGACGCCCACGAGATCAATGTTCAGTTCCATGTCCAAGGGTCATCAAGCTTTCCATTCCTCCGGTAACGGCAAACTGCTACAAGGCTTGTTTGAGAGGATAACAGCACTGACTTGACATAATAGTAAGCTACCGCAAGTCATTGTAAAAGTCAAATGTGTATTCACCACCTCTAGCGTGACCTTTGTAGTCGAGCGCATCCGCCGCATCTCTCAGAGATTGATCAGTTCCGAGAGCTTTATCCTTTTATGTTGATTTGATACATGGCACATCTGCTTCAATGTGATACGACCCTGATCAATAGCATAGTGATGCTGAAAGCTTTCGACTCCATTCATAGCATCGTAGATGGAACTGATTGTATTTGTAACTTATACAGGGATCTGAGTGGGCCTAGCGATGTATGAGCTAAGATTATTTTCACTGGCCATTACAGTACCAATTTACCGACACGAAAGGAAATCTTAATGTGCGCGTATGCCGCTGAAAGAAACACTATGGACGTATCACGGGACACCTGTAACTGACTCGCTACCGCTAGATGTGTCCTATTCTTGGTAAATTTATGGAATACTGCAGTAATACCTATGATCATTAATAAAAAACAGAAAATTTCTTTATTTGCACTTGTCAAACGTTTTGTGCAGTTTTCGTTCAAGTTGACTGAGCTTTCATGTTTTGCTCATCTCTCAGTACTCACATGACTGTATGTATTTCTTATAGGCAATTTTTCGGGACACTGGAGTCATCAACAAATAGAGACAGTTATACTGGCGGTTGTATTGTTAGTGATAGTGCTTATGATGATAGTTATAACTACAGCGGATTGCTACCAGATGAATTGTTGCGGATGGAATTCACGACGTGAATGTACGAAAGGCATGGTTTACGCCACTTTTTATACCTTTTCTATGTTTTTCTTCTCTTTTTTTATTTTCTGTAGAGAAGTTTAACGGCTTCGTATTGCTCTAATTTCCACAGTGGCTTTGTACCCAACTATCCACAAAACATCGTCAATGCTATGCTTGTCATTTCGTCTTGAACAGTGTGTTATTACTGAATCCGATGGTGAACCACAGTGAAGATTAACTAAGAGGTTACATTGCTGAAGTCAAGGCATCATCACTTTGACATTATCTTTTTTGCATGTAGAAAAACATCATAAAATGACCAGCAATGCTTGTGTCCAAAGTCATGAACTCCAGGGCGATGTGTTATTTCATCTTCATCTGAAAAGGGGTATCACCAAGTTAAACATGTAAAAAGCATTTCGTCGTTTCGAACCTGCGATTACTCTTTTCGAGCGCTCACAGTTTTACCCTAACTGTAGTCCATGTTGATTTGTACTCCCAAATCAATCACGCTGACGAAAGTTTGGTGATAATCGTCGAATGAATTGAAATACGACTGAGAGAAAAGCAGAATGAGGACCCCAATAGTGAATTTAAAAATCTAGTGAGCGGAGAGTGCAATCACGGGTTCAAAGCCACCTAAGTTTCCAAGCTTCCCCGTATCTCTACGCACGTTTGGAGTTTAGTTCACATCGTACTTTGCCGTCAAAAACGAATTAGGCAGGCAATAAAGTTGAGATTATTATCATTTTATCCGCCGCATTTTCATCTCATTTGTGACTGATTTCATTTAGGGTGTTTTCTGTAGCACAAATACGTTTATTGTGAGAAAAAATTATTAGATTAACGTGATTACCAACTTTAGCTCTCCTCTCGAGGAGAAAAAAAAACAATTGAAAAGCAGACTGCAACTTTATAATTCTGTTTTCATATGCACAGTTAATCTGATTCTCAAATTTTTTAGTACACTCAGTTAGGAATTAGTAAGCGCTCCAATGTGATCGCTTACATTCCACTATTTTGACCATTATTTCGGCATCAAATCCCATGTACTCAACGGAGGGTGATATGCTTAAGTCAAATGGCAGCTCTCTCATTACCATCATGAACATCGAAGGAAGCCTGAATATTTTAACCATGACAATCAAATGAATACATGTTGATGTGACAATAAGAAGCTGTTTTATGTCAACTATTCATTTATTTGTTTCAGTGACGGCGCCACCAGTTTCAACATCGCGATACTCGTTCGATCCAATACACTTTCGGCAGTAGCGATGAAATTCCGATCGTGAAATTTGCATAATATTTGTCGATATAGATTGTTACTACAAGAATCATTATCAATTTCAGCTGAGAAGTCCGATAAACTTTTTTGTGGATTGTATATCCATGAAAATAAACATATCTTTTGTTTCCAAAAAAAAACATTTTTCGTTATTTTTATGAAAATAAGCCAAACATTTCTGCAGAAGAATTGTTGTACTGCTGGAAGAATGCCTAATCGGCAAAACAACCGAACAAATGGTGGTGTATAAGCGGAACAGACATCAGATGATTGATGATACCGACAAGGGGCTTTAAACGGGCATTTGTGAGTTCAAGAGGGAGAATTTCTTATCACAAGATATCAAGCGCGTTTGATCCGTCTCGATCCGAATCTTTATATACATCTTTGTCTCGAGAGTCTGTTTTACGCGCATATTTAATCTTAATAACTAATGATTCAGTTATTAAGAATTTTCAATTCCTTCTTTCCGCTTTAAACTGCCGAGTGGATGATGGAATATGGCGAATAAAAATTATGCCTGTTAATCATTTCTTGAGCCACGCATGTGGTCTGTTATATGGCGGCTTATATAACTCGATACACGTGTTTCGACCTTGACAGTCTCATTAGTCGGGCGGTACCCTTCGCTTTTTGCCAATCCTCTGGGTGGTGTTCTAGTCCCCCATACTTAGAGTAGGCGACGACGAAAATTTCACACAATCAATGAAGTGAAATTATCACTAAATGCAAAGTGTTGTTCACTCGATTGCTCTTAGCTGGTATCGTTAAATGCATCATAACGTTCGTTTCGAGTGCCTTCTTAAAACCACGCTAATTATTCAATGTGTGTGATAATCATGTTTGAGCCACGCATGTGGTCTGTTAGGAAGCCTATAACAGAGCACATACATGACTCAAAAAATGATTATCAGACATATTGAAATTCGTGCGTGGTCCTAAGAATACACTCGAAACGAAAGGTAGATATAAAGGAAAATTAGTTTTCTATGCGAAAATTTCTGAACATGATCGCAAAGACGCTATTCAAATTTGTCGGATTATCGTTGAATAATCGGATTCTACGTTGTTTTCATTACAAACGCTGGCAAGGACTAGTTCCTTCATTATATATCACTACAAGTTTTTCGAATGTGTACACGTTTCTACTTTATATGCTTTTTGTAAATTTCAACTTATATTTCATTTTGTTGATTATATAGTAAAATTGGCCTCCACTTGAATCATTAGGTGGAACACATATAAAAAGCGGTGAGTATATTGAGAGTTGATTTTGTGCTTGATGCGATTGAAATCTAGGTCTGGTGATTTTTTTCTTAGGGAGTATTGGAGGTGTTTGGATTATTAGATTGCGGACAGTTTGACCTTTCCAGGCTCTGAAGAAGGCGAACTGCCGAAACGTCAGCTGTCAAATAAAGTTTTATTGTAACACCTCGTGTTGGCTTAAAGAAGAATATAAGAAATAGTAATTTTGTATACCCAATATGTGGAGTACTGTGCAAAAACGTTTGCGTCAGCCGGGATTCGAACCCAGATCTCACTCTTTCCGTATTCCACATATTGGGTATACTATAAAGATCATACCACTGCAAGTAGCAGTCAAAATAGAAAGCATTTAGTAATTTTGTCTTTATCTGTCCTTTTGGTAGTATCACTACTTCCAACTTATCCTTCATTCCAACTATGAGAGTCCACTGAAATAGATTTTCAACTACCTCAGTTTCATAACTACTGCTTTAAAGCTGGCGACATGAAAATCGTGAATAGATTGCTCTGGTCTTTGAATTTTCTTCGTCAGTAGCCCATACACTTCGCATTTGCGTTCCTACGATGCCTACTGCCCATGATCTTCAAAACAGTTACAGAATTTGCCTTGAAGCAGTTTACTTCTTCACTTATTCTTGGCTTCCTTTCCTTAGCAGTATTCTCGGTGAGATCAAATCAACTAGCAATCACTGCACGTACAATACGAATTCCTCCTTTGGATTTGTCACTCATACTGTGACTATGCTCACGCTGACCTTTCTTGAGTACTTACTGAGTTAGCAAATTTTCTTAGACATCTGCTGCACAAAGAAAACCACCACGCTCTCGATTTCTCAACTGTTCAGAGAGAATTATTAGTCGGGCTCAATTTATCATTGATTTGAGTATGGTATACTTCAATCTAATATTAGGTCGTTACAAATGTTTTGGTACTAGAGCTATTTACACCAAATTTATTAACCAGAAGTAATCAGAATCGCATGATTTTAGCATCGTTCAACTGCGCATTTTCTTGCAAACATTCTTATATCCCTTTGTGGACGGCACCATTTTCGGCTGCCGGGCGACTCGCAGAGCTACGAAGAGAGCCTGCCGGCGCCTGCTCCAAGGCTAATGTGGTAGTTTCTAATGAAATCTGTACCTTTTTCGTCAACACGTGGGATTTCTGTGTCAATAAATCGTCAGATATGATAGAACTGACCTCAATAAGGTTATTTTTACTAGAAATAACGTAACTGCTCCATTTATAATCTACACTTTCAAAGAAAAAGCCAAGTATTCATGATAAGACCATATTTAAAAGCTTTTTCGGACATTTCTACAATATTTTATTTATACTTACCTACAACTCAACCAAATTTACTTTCTATTTTTTTCATCGTTCAGAATACTTTATTGCATGAAGTGCATAAAATTAATCAAATTGGCTGAAAATTGGAAAACATTGAGTTGTTCGTCAAAAATAGTGTTGCTTGTTTCATACAATCCAACTTCATCGGTAATTCTTGATATTTTTTCAATCATTAGTGCAGTTCAGACTCCCATTTCTTAGACCAATGCATAATTTCGCTCGAATTCTCTATTATAGCTATGGTATGCGAAGAAGAGATGGATGTATAGCGAATCTTCCCCGTTTGCCACCCTTTTTGATCCCCTGATAGAAGTGTGTATGAAATGTTTTAGTTGTTATTTAATAGCTAAAATCAAATAAATTTGAACGATGTATTTTATTTCTTGTGTGGACTGTTTTCTTCGCTATAATAGAACAGTCGAAAAAATATTTGATTCACATTCAAGCATTTCTCGCCGAATAAAGCTTTTTTCATAAGCAATTGATAATCATTAGATAGGAAAAATAATAGTAACTTCAGTTGTTTACTAGATTTTAATAAAGGACTTCTCAGAGTGTTGTTATGGTCAAAACAAGATTCGATTTCGCAACTTTGGATAATTTTCAATTTCCGCATTCTGTTTTGGCCTCTTAGGAAAGACGCATTTTCTGGTTTTTATCAGAGTTATGTTAACAATTTGATAGTTTAAATCTCGGAAATTTTGACAGTATACTTCATTCTTGAAATGGCTCCCTTAATGCTCTCAAGCAGTGATAATTCAAACTGTCTTTCACACTCAAGCATTTCCCACTGAAGTCAGCTTTTCCGCTGGACCTCTAATAATTCTTCGATAGCTCGAATCTCGATGATTTCTACAGTAACTTTACTTTTGAAAAGAACTCTCTATCATCCTGTAGCAGTCAAAAGAAGATTACGTTTTGACGTTTTGCAGTTAGTTGATGTGATGCTAAGAGGCACAGTGACTTGAAACCAATTTCGCGAAATCCCACCCTTTGGAGTGCGAAACTCAATCTTCTTTTGATTACTACAGCTCACTAAGGAGTCCTTTCTAAAGACAAACTACGTCCTTGAAGTCACTGAGATTTGCACTATCGCATGGTTATTAATTGCTCATAGAAAAACCTTTATCCGGCGAGAAATCCTCAAATGCGGAACAAAATTTTGTTTCCAGTGTTACAGCGCAAGATCACCCAAGTTCACTTGATTTCAGCTATTGAATGAATGCCAATAATCTAGTGTAATAAATCTTTTCTTAAAAAGATCAAAGTTTTGCGACCGCAGTTTTTGAAATGCGATTGCATGTGACAAAAACCGTTCTTGAAGTAAGGTTTTTTTGAAACAGTTGAGCGTTTTTCTTCTTAGAAATACGTTTGTAAAAGTTCTATCAAAGATATTTCAGGTTTTTTTTAGCAAAAAAGTCTGAAAGATTCAAAGAATAACTGTATGATCTCGAATTAAAATACAATTATATAATACCAAAAAATCTGCTTTCATTTAGAAAAGTTGGATTGCCATTGCAAAACGTTATCTTTTATTTTCATTAGAACGTGCTGTGGGATTATTTCAAAACAACAAGCTTAATATGAGAGTCAGAATTTTTCAAGCTATCTATTGACTACAAAAACATCGAGAAGATATTAGAAAATACCCAACAACACCTGAGTATTTAATCCTTTTCGCAAATATATGGTTTTCTCTTGAAGAAGGAAGGATTTTGGGCAGCATTAGCGTTAATCTTGCCAAAATCGTTCATGCAGAAGTCTTATCAGTGATATTTCATCGTTTTTGATGACACTGTTTCTCTGAGAGCTTTACTAATCTAAATATCTATTGGAGCACGCACCACTCTTCGTAGCCCGTCTGAACGGAGCGCACAGCTAAGGGTCATAGTGACCCTCATCATCCACAAAGGGATATAGCTTCCCTATACTTGTTTTAAGATGGAGCTGTTGGGGGAACCAAATTTGCTAAGTATCAACTCATGCACCGCACCGAATGGGTAGGAGAAAATGCTAGTGTAGCGGCACGCAAGATTAATGGAGTTTCCTGTGGACGGCCCGAGAGTGACTGATCTTCCAGACTGTTCTCGTTAGCTTTGCACTCCGTGTACCACTTCTTAGCAGTCATTTCTGCAACCGTATTATCGCTCCAACCTCCATTGCAATCTGTAGTACTATTTCATTCCTAGACAACCGTGCTGCTGTAATATCTGCAGGATTTTTTTCTGAGTCCATATCAAGCATGAAAACTCTCTATTTTAAAAAATCATTTACTGACTTTGTGAACCACGAAGAATTTTTGGACACACGTAATAGGGTCATTAGTTCGACGTTTCATTCCTAGACAACCGTGCTGCTGTAATATCTGCAGGATTTTTTCTGAGTCCATATCAAGCATGAAAACTCTCTATTTTAAAAAATCATTTACTGACTTTGTGAACCACGAAGAATTTTTGGACACACGTAATAGGGTCATTAGTTCGACGTTGAACTCGCTAAACTTTCCATCTCATCTGCAAATAGGAAACTTGGCGCTATGTTTAGAAGGATCGCAATCTTGAATTGAAACATATTAGGTACGTACAAGTGACTGTATAACCCAGATATGCATTAAGTCACCTTTTTCATGCTGCGAATCGCACTGGACACATGACTTATCTCACAATAACTTGTCATCGCCGAACGCTTTTCGCACTTTATGACACATTAGTATGTTTATCACTCGATAAAAATCGGCTTTGAAAATAACGAAAGCGATAAGGTCCATATGAGTGAGGGCAGTCTCGAATACACGATCTACATCTTGATGTAGAAGTGTAAAAACTAATACAAAAGTTTAATAATACAAAAGCACAAAAGTGTAATGCTATGACTTATTTTGTTGATCAAATTTCAATAATCATAGATCAGCCGTATTAGTTATTTTCATATTCGAGCTGACGCAAAATTTACAAATGAAATATAATGTCTGTTGTACACTTCATAACTTTCGTAAAACATAAAGTACTGTCGGGTACATTGCCAATATTATCTATCATCATTGTTGTCCATAAGTGTATATTTTGTTAGATAATCTTTGAAATTGAAAACCTAATTCTGTTCAAAGATGAATGTCACTGAACTTGAAGTGCTAGTAGCTGATGCATCGTTAGACGACAGACTTCGGATAAACGCAACCGATGCTAGTGAGTAAAATTAGACATTTTCGTAATATTTACAAATTTATAAATTGCTCAAAGAGTTTTATTTTCAAACATATAATCTCAGAACTACATTCAATGCATAATTAATTTCCTCTTCTTCCATGAAGAGATAAAATATACAGCAGATGATAATTGGAGCTGTAAGACGATCGACTACATTAGATACATTTCCAATCATTGAAACTATGTGAAAGTTGTCTCAATCTAAATTTTTTTGAGCAGTTTCAACTCAGCAGAGCTTTTCCTTCGATATAAGGAGTCGAAGCTGACAAGATTTGGTGACTGCATATCAACATTAAGCACAGTTAAGCTGTCAGATGATTGAGCTTACACGATGTTGATCTCCAAAGTTTATTCGGAAAACGTTATGACGTCCTCGCCTTTTACAGCAACCGTTTGTAATTTGTAACTGCTTCGCAACTACATGCCTTAATTCGGTGTTAGTTAACAGATGTGGTCCCTTCAATTAATTCTGACGACCCCTCGCCGAGATTCACAACTACGAGGTGGATTCAAGTTCAAGCACAAGAAGTACTACGACAGATGAAGGCGCTGGAAGACGAAAAGACAGTGGCGGTGTACACGAACAAATGCGAAGGCCACAGTTTCCACCTGAAACACAAGATCAAAAGCATTCGAGGCACACGCAGGCACTACGTGGCCGGGTACGTCGCTGAGGCATGCTGGAGAATAAACAGCAGTGCAGGTAATATGGACCACATTGAGGGCTCCTTCAACCGGATCACTAGGCTTTTCGTCCACTAACTCGTGCAGCTAGATGACAAAAGCAATGAGATACGTATCGATGAGGCCGCAACTCTCCACAAGGGCCGTTAATTCCAATAGGTTGGTTGGCAGGCCCAAGGAGTCACAGGGACCCCGCCTCAGTAAGCCGTCTTTTCGTTACACCGAGCTATTATACTTCTCGTAAGAAATGCTAACGTGCTTCATTTGGATAAATCTTCAGTGTGCTCAAAGTAATAAACAAGAACTTTATTTTAAACAATTTTACTGAGCAGTTAATTTAGCATATAATCAACAGTTATTCTAATTTCATTTTTCATATTAAATAATGGCTACCTAACGTAATTGGTAAGATAAAAGGCAGAGAAAACTCAACACAAGCTTCAAAACATTCCAAACGCTGGCAACAATCTATTTCCTACGGGCCATAGCGACACAAAGAAAGTACTAGGATACAACATGCATACCACTAGAACAGTAGAGCAAAATTTATTATATAATTGAGTCATGTTCTTAACTCCTCAAATCCTCTAGTTAGCGAAGAATTATGATCAAGTAACGTTCAGAAATATGTCGATATGGATGGACTGCATAAGCATTGACCAAGAAAATGTTCTTGTGCTCGTGCTTGTGCTTGTGCTTGTGTTTGTGTTTGTGTTTGTGTTTGTGTATGTGTGTGTGTGTGTGTGTGTGTGTGTGTTTGTGTATGTGTGGTGTGTGTGTGGTGTGTGTGTGTGTGTGTGTGTGTGTGTGTGTGTGTGTGTGTGTGTGGTGTGTGTGTGTGTGTGTGTGTGTGTGTGTGTGTGTGTGTGTGTGTGTGTGGATGCGTATGTGTGCATATGTGCGTGACTTAGTCACCACATTATAAACGCTCTATTTAATTTCACTCCATAAGCAAGGATATTAAGCGATATGCAAATCTCTGACCTAAAGTGGCAGCTAGATTGGCTTTCCAGCGAAACTGAAGGCGCGCGCTAAACACTTCACTTTAGCTGCTAAGCGTCAACGGGCTTGGCCTGGTAAGCACATATCGCCGTTAAGCAGAGTTTAGCTGACAGATGATGGATATTTTCATTTACAAAATGATCCACAAAGAAAACGAACTAACGGGACAATGCCTGAAGTCAAATGTGCTCGCAACTATAAGATTTCATGTACTCGATATAGGTACAAATTTTAGTAAACATGAGAAAAAAGACCACTCTAGGACTCTAGGTTTGATTGCTTGTTATTGAACACATTTTCCAACCATATTTTATTTCCAGATCCTTGGCATTGGATGTTTTCGTTCGTCATCATCGTATTGTTTATGGTTTGTTGTGGATTATGTGTGATTTTAAGATCGTTTGTTCGAAAAATCTCAGCCGCTATCAAAGCAGAACAAGAAACAGAAATTTCTCGAATACATCATACCGAAGGTTAATGTGAGTGAATCCACGCTTTTATACCACAATCATCTTGAAATAGTTTTCTTCTAGTTGATACGGTTAGTCTACATCGTCATACTACAGTTTAACAACGACTTCTAAGTCAATGTTCAAAGCAGTACAGGTTCTAAACATCGTAATTGACGTTGAAAGCCTTTTGTTTTTGTTTTGCCTCACTAATTTCTCCTTCGCGTGATGTATTTATCGTGCTTTCTAACACTATGATTGATGGCAATTATCTTGCATTGTCTTTTCATAGATAAGCTAACAAAAGAATCATGATGCTTACTATCAAATTCCTCTATAAAAAAAAAAAACCGAAATATCATGGGTTGCGATGCTATTGTTCCGAAATTTCTTTTTCTTGGAATATTCTCGTTGTTATAGAAGACTCTGGAGAATAGACGGCATCGGTAGAGAGCCTGCTTTTGTAATTTTAATTGTTGTACATATCATCATTGTTACTCTTGTATTCCAATTATCTTCTATAGAGCTATGCGTGAATTCGATTAAATATATAGATTTGAGAATAAATACTGGTCATCCTGTGTATCATATTGGTGGCAACGAAGACTGTTGGCAACAATTTATCTAGTTCCGGGGAGTGATCTTATAATCTTGCGTGTGCAGTGTAATATGTTTGCCGTCGATTCCTTATATGTGAAGGTATGCTCTCCTACAAGGGGTCTCACAAAAGGTCGAAACGTACGTCCAGAACTATATGGTGCCAGAAGAGACCTCACAAAAGGCTTTAATATGTTATCAGAATATTCAATTCTATCGTAAAAATGGAGTAGAAGTAAGAGTACTCTGCCAACACGTCTTTGCTGTATAACAGCACTCTGGGAGGTTCGTTTGACTTGAGAAGATTAGAGTGAAAACCATGAACACTTAGTTGGTCGATGGTTCTCCACTAGGACTAAATACAACCTATGCTACATACCGCCTTCTTCTTCTGCTTAATTCCTTCTTCTACTGTTCCACAGGTTCAATGAGCTACCAAAGTACACGTATGATGTGGCTTATTTGATCGAAAAATCGTCTATTTCAACTTGTTGACCTTTACACTAGGGTATTCTATGGATTAAGTCTCATTCTAAATGATGCGCAGTTCAGTCCTCATATTCGTATCTCTGACTTCACTAAGCATCGTCTTTGCATAACGGATACTCCTCAGAAAAATAACAATGTCGTATGCTAATCAAAAGTTTGATAGGAATTTTCCATCAATACTTATGTCCTTTTCGTCTCGATCGAGCGACTTCATTACCTTCTACAATGCGGCAGCGAATAGCTTTTGTGATACGGTATCTCCTTAGTGAACCCTTTTGCCATGGATATGGTAAGGAGTCCAATAAAAGCTGCGTTTTCTTGTTAGAGTTGGTAATATGACGTTGGTAATTAGTGCATCATTCTTAAGAGCACTGGAGATTAAAACATTAGCGCCAAAACATAGCGATGTTTTCCATTCTGGTCTTATTGATGATAACTAGCGCGAGCTTTTCAAGAGAAATATGGGCTTTTTTTTCTAGAAATTGTTTCAAAAACTATGTTCTTCTCCGGAACATAGTAGTGTTTTGTAGGGTGGTGAAATGCTGATTTGTTATAAGAGTAGATCTAAGGACATCACAAGCAAAAAATACAGAATATCTGTAATAGATTAGTTAAATGCAGACACATGGCATATTTTACATTTTTACCTTTAGGGATGCTATAGGAATATTCTGTTCAAATCATTTTACTTCACCACTCTACAATCGTTCTCTCCACTCCAAATCATCACCCAGGAAGATGGTCATTGAGTTGATGTGTTGGTTCAATCGTGGCTAAAGGACCTGTGGTCATCACTCTTTAGTAAGATTGTGAATGCCAGCTCAACTGTATTGCCTCATCAATCAAGATACAATCACGCTAGATAGTCCCCATTGCTACACAGTAGTCAGCACCTGTGGATTTCAAAAAAACTTGCGACTTGTAAGGAAAATCTTTCTAAAAACAGAGCAATACTTTTGGTAAGAGCAATTCGTATGCCTAATCGTTTGATCTAACGGTTACTGATGCGATGTGATCCTCATTATAATATACATTTGAGCGAAAGAGCCGTCAAATGTAGCAGTAATGCTGAAATATTCTTTACACGGCCTTATGTTACATATGGTGTAGGTTTCAGCATATCTGCTATTTCATTCATTTCCTCGCATCGTTAAGCCACCATCCATAATTTATGAATGTGCTCTTATTAACATGTGGATTCGGTTGCTGCTTATGGGTCTCGATATTCTATATGTATGTTTCTGAATTCTGGCCGAAGCGATTTTCTCTCGAATGTTAGGATATCCGTACCAGGGTGCTCCTAGATCCATACCACACGCGGTTTTCACTCTTAACGAGGCAAAAGAAGCTTCGAAGGCACGTCTGCTACTGATTCCAACACTCCTAAGATTGACAGGCCTGCTCAACTTGATGTGGAGTCTAAACGGAGTTAATCATTAAAAAATATCTCTTTCACCGTGTTACACATTTTATTTGGAGTAATAAAAACGAAGCTTTGGTATCATTAAACTGCCGGTAATGAAGTACAGAAGCCTAAAACGATAAGGTAGGTAATGAACCAATTAATTGAGAAAAAGGTGTTAAAATTGAAGAAATGTAACTTCAGTCAATGCGTATTGGGAGGTTGTAGAACAAGCAAGCAAAATTTGCAAAATAGTTGTGCGTTCTAGTTTTGTTTTTAATCAATCGTAAAAGTACAAAAAAGCTAGGTGTCTAACGCAGTTGAACCACAGCAGTCGATAAGCCCCGTCGACGTGATCAGAATGTACACTAGTCTGGTCGTACATGAAGGGCATTGTTGTGTCGAAATGTAATATACAGTCAGAGGTCCATTTTCTAAGCGATTCTCTTAACCTAAGAAGATATTCGAAATCTTCTTCTCAAAACCTTCTGAGAATAAACCTGCGTATTAGAAGAGAGGGAATGTGTTCCAGGTCATTAATGAGCTGACCATGACCATAAATTTTCTCGCCAAAAGCAATGAAAAAAAACATTCATACTAAGAGTATGTTGTGCTGGAGGTTCATCGAGCAAGCCGAGTTTAATGTAAAACTCGTGCATTACTTGAACGAACGAAGAATTTGCATGCATCACAGCTTGATTCATTCGATATTCAAGCGGAAATTATATGATAAACAAAAGACGCACCAAACGAAAAGCTGTCCTTACACTTCACGACAACTGGCCCCTGAATTCAAGTGCTTGACGTTGTTCATTTGAGGTGTATTCCACTACACTAGTGAATTCGATGAGACAGATCAGGTTGTTTTAGCGCACGTGTAGCATTGTGATTAGGTGTTAGCTGCAAAACATACACGATAGCTGATTTGATCTGACGCCACGGATTCACCAGTAATCCATAAATATTAGTCGGCCACTTCATTCCACATTTATTTGACAGGACAGCACCACTCAGTTTATACATCGTAGGCCACCAGAAGTCGTTCTATAGGCTAGATATGCATCCAGTCATCTCTAACGATGCTGCGAACAAGGTCAATGTATTTCGCATCCCTCAGGGACTAATCAACGTTTTTGGCTTTTACTTTATTCCTTTTTTTACCATAGTTTTTCATGGTAGATTGGAATGTCCACGATATCCTACGATATGTTGGACGCAAGTTGCGGTAGCTGGCTGATAAACATCTTGAATGATTGATAATTTATGTAACATAACTAATTTTTTTAACAGTTCAACGCAAAACCAAAGCCTCTAGTTCCGCTTGTTTCTCTAATGGACGTTGGCTCCGCCTTCATGTCACTTCATTGCGGAATGACTGCATCTCTAACGGTTTTAATCGTCCTACTTGCTACTGTCATCGCTCGTCGGCCTAAGATCGAGTGAGTTTGAATTAATTGATATATAAATCTGTCCGAAAGTTCTTTTCATTTGGTGTCTTGTGCGGAAATCTGTGCATAAATTTTAGGCACTGCAGACTGAAAAGAGCACAAAGAAAATCAAAAAGCGCACAAGTGTTCGATAAAAATGAGGAACTGAACGTGAATTGAAGATTTTGATTTGTTACTGGTTAAAGACCTTCTAACGGATGAATGGACAACAGTTGACGTTAAGAATTTTTCTAAATACTTTATTGTGTAGTAAAGAATAGAATTTCTGATTATGTGGAAAAAATCTCATAGAACATTAGAGTTTACACGCAAAAGTTCAGATTATTATATTAAACAAGAACAAGCATCCTGAAATTCCATAGATAAGAGCGGTTTGATTTTCCCAAGGAAGGACAGACAAAGACGCACGCTTTTCGACGTTTCATGGCCTAAAAAACGAAAAACAAAAATTCAAAAGTAATGAAAACATAGGTATAACGAAACTTTGGAAGAAAAATTGTACGCTCTCGCCTATTTTCCGGCACAAACCGCTCTTAATTATGATCCGCCTTCATCTACGGAATTTTAGGGTAGTTAACAAGTATGGTTTCGCAAAAGGATATGCTTGATTGGTAGGCAATAATTAAAGCGTCGTTTTATTTTGTAAAACGCAAAATTTTGGTATAATATTTCCAAAAGCTCCTGCGTACATTAGAACTCCTTGAATTTTACTATTCTCTACAATCTATCAAAATATGCCCATCTGTTGGTTACAATGAGTGAAGAATTGTTTCACTATAAAATTTCATTTGATAAACTAAAATTATGTATGGTCATAACGATTTCAACTCTTACTCTCATTGAATGGTACTTTTCAGTTTGTATCTGTCTACATGATTATTTGTTCCTTGAAGGTAAACATGATGGTAAGACCTTCAAAGAAAACCTCTTCACAACAAAGCAATACTTGCATTTTAAAAGACTCTCACCTTATTTTCTGTTCCGGATAAATTTTTTTCTTGCAGGGATCGCTTAGCACTGCTTGAACTAGTCGGTATGAGTAGACAAGGAATTAGCGAGTAAGTCAGTAGCAACTTGATTGTGGTGTTTTTGAGTAGTTTTTGCGATACGAGATGAAAGTAGTCATTTAGATAAAGAATCACCTTGACTGACGACGTAAACAAGTACAAAGCAAATTTCGTAATGAGATTCACTAATGCGGTAGATCAGGGGTAGGCAAGCATAGTGGCTTGTGTTGCACTGTACCAGAAAGCGAATCTGATTTGGGTTCTTCCAACAAACTTTTCAAATCAACTAACTGAACGTCGGAACGTCTCACGTTAGCTGCATCCGAGATTGAAAAGAAAATTGTCTCAACAATATTCTATGACATTCATGAAAAAGATGAAAACCTCGAATAGCTCTCAAAGCAACACGTGGAATATTCGGAGACCTGTATGGAGAACGAATGTGAAAAGATGAATCGAATAAGCAGAATACGGGATGCGCACAGTAAATTATGACTACGGATCGTTTGGATAAAGAAATTAGAAATATAAAACAGAATAAATAAAATAGAATTAAACTAAACAGAAAATAAATCAATAATGAATAGAATGAAATGAATGAAATAATCCATTTAAAATGTAATAGAATAATTTAAGCTTTCATTAAGACTTAGTGTCTAACGTAAGTTGAATTGACTCACATAATTCAAAATGCGCGAACTTTAGACTTTATTTCATAATGTGTAAGCTCAGAATGAGCCATACTGTTTGAAATAGACTCATTCAAGCTCGCAGTTCTTTATCAGCGTTATATAAGATTTCCTTTTATATCAAGATAATATTTTGGTCTCTGTTTCGAATGTGAAAACCACTAACGAGAGGTATTTCGTTCATTATCACAATCTTTCCAAATACGTTGCTGATGGTTGTAGCTAGTCGCATTTTATTCAATGTCATAAGAATTCAGGTTTCGCTCTTATCCCATTACAAAGTTATTTTCGTAAAGGTTTTTGTTTTGAACAGTTTCAAGATCCAGATTTGCTCTTGAATAGAGCAAAACCTCTACTAGAGTGTGATAAAGATTTCAGAGCCCCAACGGTTTGGTCATCGAAGAATTATCAGCAGTTCACGAAAAACCTGTTTCGAATCCTAAGTCTTACCAATTTACTAGAAGATATTCTAACTCGAAAGATGAAAATGTGTAATCGTCTATATTCAGTTTTTGAGCAGTGAGTATTGTTACACCGCTGACGCTTCAATGATGTTTCTTTTATGCTCTTTCTGTTAAAGTAGAGGGTCACAGATGTTTTTTGTTACTCAAAGCGATAAGTCAGATCACATTAATGTTCGAGGGAAGAAATCAAATTCTAGACGAATCATCTTCTGTTTATCCTTCCTCTTGATCTGTCACAAATAATGTCCAACCAAATTCTGAGCAAAAATCATGCTGAAGTTCTTACTCGTGTCAATATTTTTTGGTCGAGAAGACTAGCATCTAGAAATATATTTGGGCTACTTTATGGGAGCAATTTCTGCCCCGGATTTATGGATAGCTTTTGGCTGGGAATCACACTCAGGTTCTAAATTGCATACTCATCAAAGTCCTCCATTGACTTGAGTAGTTAAGGAGGGACGATGGGAGATGTTCCTTTCGAATCAGGACGTAGCAGCAAAATGAATTTGTAGGTATTTTCTATCATGCAACGAAAGGTTGATGAATTCTTTTCAGCTCTAGCGATCAATCTCTTCTTCAAAACATTTGCTGCTTTAAAACTGATATTCTGTTCAAAATTCCACAACTGATACTCAAGGTGCTTCTACGCTCTAAAAAAAGCACTTTGTCAATGAAATCTGCTATGAATACTATTAAGGAACTGAGAACTTTACGTAACCAAATGCTCTCCAAAAAAATTTTAGAACTTCAACCTGAATGAGTAATTATTTCACGAGGGATAGAGCGAAAGCACTGGAATGAGTAGCGCAGTGAAATTTCTTTGTATACAATTTGTCGTTCTTCGCAATAACATCCTGTTAAGTAAATTCAGTTACACTCATAAAATACTCAACATAGTTCATCAATGTCCTTTTCTGTCTTCACTATCACATGCAACGACTTCTTACATCATCGTGGATGTAGAGTGCTCCTTGTTAATTTATCTGCGTTCTAGAACAGCGAGTTCACCAAGGTTTCTCAAACTAAAAACGACCCAGTTCTCATTTTCATCACTGAACAGTCCAGTAAAAGGTAAGCCAATTCTAAGAAGGCCCATCATTTCAGAAGCGATCCTGAAGTAAGTAAATCTTCTTCTGATTAACAAATGCTGCGATTGCTTATGAAAACAGCTTGAAAAATCCTAGCATGGCTATTTCCAGACTCTAACGCAAGGAAGCATTGCCATAGCGAAATTTACTTGCTAAACATAGCAACCTTGAATGATTTGTGTTCAGTTTCTGCCGCCTTGTTATATCTATTTTTATGACATGACTATCTCACTGAAATTGGCATCGTAAAAACAATGAAAACGCAATTTATGTCATTCAAAACGGTGATTAGCATGCCAGTCTAACGATTTTTGATCTTTCAAAGCACTATATGAATGAAGTGCGATCTCACGAACAACGAAAAGTTATTCAACCTAATGTTATTACAAAATGAAAGCAGATTTGTGCCGCAATGGTCAAAGTATACACGTGGTCATTGATCCTATGCCGATTCTCGCGCCCAATAAGCCTTCCACCCCTCCAAAATCGGCAAAATGGTACCGGACTTAGGAGGGCAGCATAACCATTTTAGAAGAGCGATTACCTACCGTTTATTTAACTATAGGCCTCATATGCACCGAATCACCTTTGTGGTCCTATAAATGGATTTGATGCATGGCGCATGAACCAAGGATGTATGATTAGCCGACATTTTAACGTTCATATAATAATAGGTACATTCCCATTATCTAAGCGTATTTTCAACCCTTTGGGAACAACACGCTTTCTGCTCTTTTTAAAGTTTCAGTAATAACTCGTTAGACTAAATGTCGTCAATTCTAATGCTATACTTCATTTCTAAAAAGGTCTCTTCATTACGCTGTCGCTGTGAATTAATATTATGCACTCTTAGTGCGTTCTCACGCGTATCTTTTTATTTTTTCAAAATATTTTCTCCACTTCGTGAGCGGTTCGTAATTTTTTGTATTTTAATTCTCAAAATACTTTGTTTTATAGTTCTGTAGGATTACAGTTCTTATTTTCATTTGTATTACCAGATCCCGCTACAAAGCCAAGCTCAAATCCAAGCAGGCTAAGCCCCTGCGCGAGAAGCATATGAACGCGTAGAGGAAATCTTGGAGTATCATGCTTATGTGTTTTCTCAAAGTTTTTTTTCCAAAGAGGAGAAGAGACCTTAAGTTCAATATGAAAAATCGCTTGCCACGTGTATTTTGCGCTACATAATCGATACGCAGCCACTCAACCACTGTAGCCTGCAAGAACTATGCGCCGATTGTAAAACACGGTCATCTTCTGGTTGCTATTGTGCATTAAGAAGCTCATCTGGAAAACCATGTACACTATCGCACTCGACGAGATCTCAGCTATTGAATCATTATTGAAAGTCAAGGAAAGAGCTCTGATCAGCCAAAAGCGACAAGTGTGAAATGTAATTCTATTTCTCGATCAAACAGAATTCAAAACTTTTGCGTCAGATAGCACTCGAACTCACACTTCACCCTACGATGTGGCGCATCTTCAAACCGTTGCACTACCGACGCCTGCTCTAACACTACTCTTTCTACGCTAGTTTATTTCTAATTCTACAGTGTGCAAATTTTGACTTCGAAAAAGAAGCACAACATTGAAATTGACACTACTTAAGCATTTCAGTACTGCTAAATCTCCAAAAAACAAAGAGAAAGTGCGTTTTCAAAAGGTTATAAAATGCTCATAGGTAGTGGAAAAAACTTTTGTCATACTTTCTGATAATACTTCGCGAAAGATTTACTTAGCTAGAATTTGTTCAGTTGCAATACTCACAGAGATGAATAAACGATCTTGTTTATATATGGAAAGTGTAAAACAACATCACTGGAAGTTTGTGATTAGTTACTGAATTCTATTAACTCTGATGAGCCAGTGCTGTTTTTACAAATATTTCTTATAAGCCAAATACCCGAAGGCTCCTTTGAAAAACTTGCATGACAGAAACACTCAGACCTTTTAGAACAGACTCGCAAGTAGCACTGTATAGCTTTCATTGAAGAGTTATTCCTGCTTAATACTTATTGCAGAAGAGATTAGCAGTAAATATCTAATAGCGTGATGTTCTAAAAGTACACAGAGTTACTGTAAACGTTTTATTTGCGAAAGTAAATTATTAGATGGGTAGAGACATGGTTGAATTATTGGGAAGGCAGTAATTAAGCGATGAAAAACTAAATTAGATATTGTGTTCGATGACGGAAGAGACACGATAGCGAACAGTTAAGATATCAGCAAAATGTTGATTACATTTGCGAAAAAAGAATTAGGAAAAAAGGAGTGGAAATGGTGAAATAGCCCCCCTTCTCTAAAAAAGCTGAGGAGATAACTTTTGACATTGGCATGTATACATTCCTTGCCATGGAATATTCTCTATCGAATTGGAATCCGCTTTTTGACCTAGCGCGACGATCTGGACAAGGTGTTCATTTATTAATTAAGTGGATTCCGTAAGTTTTCTTTTACCATACTATTTATGGTTATTTGATATTCAAACGAATACAGCAAAAGTAGGGCGAGATGAAACCTGAAAAGCCATTCTCTACTTAATAGTTCAAAAAAAAAAACTTCTTTTCAGAATATCTTTGAATGGTGATCTCAATAACTATTAAACATTAAATCATGAGCGCGTGTGGCGCAGTAGTTAGAGGTGCTCTGTAACACATATGATCGATCAATCGACGGTCGATGGCTCGATCCCGCGCTTTGAATTAACCCAGCCTTCGATCTCTACGGGGTCGGGAAATAGGTAGCAGACAACTTGGAAAGAGTAAGCGCTACTTGATATATCGGTATGCCACCGTGAGTCATTGTAAAAGCCCAGATATGCATTTAGTCACTTCAAACGAAGCTAAAATTAGAGACGAATGCATAACGCATCCCCAGGGATTAATTAACGCAGAGAGCTTTATCCTGCCAACCTTTATCACCTTATTTTAATTATTGTCTGTGTTGTGTGGAACACGCGGATATCGTAACATCGAAGAAGACTGAGCATAAGCTCCAAATATTTCCAAATGGCGGTAGCAATTCATTTGCATGATAGATTATATTCACACTTAGAACTATAAATATCAAGGGCGGTGACATAGTTGTTAGTAATGCACGCGTGAATGGCGGATGCGAGGAAAACGAATACTACAAGTTTCATTAGGATTATTTCTTATTGCCAAAAAACCAGTGAGCCTTCAGACGATGGAAAATTATGCAAGTATTCGGTGGAGTCAACCACAAAAGTGAGTGCCGTCACGAGGGTGTTGAGGCGATTTTCGGTGAAGTACAGAAGTAGGAACGATCGAATTAGACACTTAGATAATGAAATAAGTAGTCTTCGTGTGCCGTGCAATTTCCAATATTTCTCACTAATATCAATGGTGAACAGAAATTGTGGAAACGCAATGATGATAAATGCCGTGAGACACACACTTGAATCTTTTTTAGATCTCCTGTCTCAACATAACCAGCCCATTTAGTGAGTCAGTAAAATCTTAACCTTTTGGACACTTCATTTGATCCGTCTTCGAAGCGCTTTCACTGTGCGGATCCCAGTACTTCTAACATTCAATTCATTTATTCGTCTCCTTCCCGAACGTCGTAGAATCCCTTTCTTTTCGAGGGTTTTTTCTTAAGACCACAGTCAGCTCACATTTCAGTATGCCAGATATTCATTTTTGAGCCACGCATGTAATGTGATCTGCTAAATGGGCTGACTTTCGGCCACGGTACCACCAATGTTAACTTAGGAGGATGAAAACACTGATCTGATGCATCAATGACCTCGCAAATTTTTTACAGTCCAAATTTGGCCCAGTCACTTCTGTTATGCTACAAATGTTATCAAGTGTACTTTTATTTCCAAAGATTAGATGAACGTTAAGCACTTCTTCTCTTTTTTACTAGAGAACTGAGTGGTAAGCAGATATGCAACCTCAAGCGGAAGTTGAACTCGCGTCTCACCCATATAGGGAGCACGTGCTACCACTACACACCGAGGCCACCGCTTTCTCATCATTCATTCTTCAATATCTCTCTGTCATAGCTATCAGCCACTAACCATTAACAGGTTTGGTCGGATAAACTCTATAAACCCAGTCAAGCTGGTAGCCATTATACTTGTATACTTCCAGGAATTTTCATGCTCTTACTGCTTTTTCGCAGTGTTATGATGTTTCACATATCATTAAAATCTCTAGACATCGCTGTTCTACTACCCCTATAGCACAGAAAATCATCGCATTTCCTTAACTGTGTTCATTGTTTCCAAACTGATAAGAAGAATTTCAGAGACGAATACAACGAGTATCTATCAGAGATCGGCCCACTCGTCCTTAAACTCTCTCCTCATCATCTACTATTACGAAATCCTAACGGGTTTTTGCCGTTGTGATTTGATGAAAATGAGTGTAACGATGCGGTCATGCTATCAGAAGATGAAGCGGATCGATTGATAAATATGTTCAACGTTATGGGTGAATTGGAATAGGTCATGATGCTCTGAATGTGATCGTTATACGAATTAGAGTAGAAGCTATAAAAAGCATTTGTTTATTATTGCACAATTTCGCAGAACACATTAAAATAGTGTGATAAAATGATAACTTTTTTGAGCTTTTTTATGAGGTCTGGTGTGGTACTTGTACAGTACTGAGCATGCCTGTTTCGCCTTAGGCTCATCAGTAGTCTGGTGCCTTTTGGTTTAGCCGATCCCCTGCAGATAGATAAACCGCTACTTGTGAAGGAATCCGCACCGAATAACAAATCAACTCAGGTTAGCTGATAAAATCTCCCGACACTACAGTGCTCAGAGGTAGATTACATCAAGATAGAATAAATGTTAAAGAAATTTATGCGGTGTTGAAAATACACTGCGGTGTTAATTGAGAGCCTTTTTTTTTTTGAACAATAAAACCTTCACATAGTCAACAATAGGAGCGACTAGGAAAAAAGTTTCTCCTAAACGTACTTCTTAGAATATCGAGAATTATGCAAAGCTTAACCTCGGAAGGGGGTTGAACACGTGTACAATCCTACCAGGAACTCGTGCTACCACGAGTTCACCGATGCCACCTGTTCGCTACCACTTTTTCATCGATACCGGAATTGTCAGCAATATATTCTGAACAATCTGTTTTTCTTCGTATAAAAATGTCCAGAGTCCAGATAGCCTCTTCAATTGAGCGCCATTTCCCCTTAGCTAAAAGTGGGTACGCTTAAACTTTGATGTTCATTAGAGGTCTCATCCCTTCGATAGAAGCAGTCAAATAAAGGATTTTGAAATGTTTATGCTGATGTCAAGCCAAGTAGATAACAATTTACAACTACCCTTAATGCAAATCTGTTTTATATTTATCTTTTGCTTTCAAAGAAAAAATGCAGCCCATCTACACATGCTTTGAAAAGAAAGCTGTCGATCATAGATCCTTCTAAAATCAGTTATTCTTGTGATATATTCAGCTGCACAACGAGAACGAAATATAGCGAAGTAGCGAAATTGACTCAATTTTCCGTACATTTTCGTACGAACTTTTCCACGCACTGAATCGCTACCGACGCAACAAATTCAGCTCAAACCTAACTAGCAAACAAAAACATGGTATGAGACAAGTATGAGAGCTGATAAACTCAAAAAACATCCGGTTATCCATTAGCGATAAGGGTGGGAAATTTGTACTTAATCCTCATCAGTTGCATGTTGATGCGAAGGAATAACATCTCCAAGATGCTTCTCTATATCGACCTTCCTCTGAAGAGGGCTATAAATTTCAATACCGAAAATTGAATAAAGAATGGGTCCAAAGGGAAAAAGCCGTGAGTTTGCAACAATCGCCTATCCGTCAACTATAAATTGAGTTACCGACTTGCTCCGTCCTTTACACAATCATTAAAACTCATAAACTATCCACTAGTGATTTTGGGTCTATGATCCTTCTACGTTCAAAGTTAGACTAATCATTAGCTGAGTAGACGGGCCGACTGATAGGATAACATGATTCCTTGGCCTCATATTTTCGCAATTATCAAAGTTCTAACAACCCATCTCACAAACACCAATATATTCCTAGAACACCTTGAAAATGTGCGTCTAAATCATACGTATGTAAAGGAGTCGTTTGATGTTACAGCGCTCTATGCAAACGTCTCAAATGACGTCGCAGTACAAGCCACTCATGAATTTCTAATAAAAACATAGAAAGTATAGATGTGCTTGGCTTATCTGTCCAACAACTCATCGCACTCCTTAAGTCATGCCTAACTGTTTGATATTTAGGTAGCAGAGAAAATATTTTGCACAACTTAGAGGGTTGGCAATGGGGCAAAGACTAGCACCCAGCTTAGCCATCGCTTTCATTTAAAAAGTGGAAGTTCTCCATCGGCTTCCAAAACTCTACTGTCCATACATAAACAATTGTTTTATCATCTGCTCTAAACAAGAGGAGATGGATAAATGCTTCGAACTTCTGCACGGACAGTTAAAGTTTATTAAGTTGACGCGAGAACAACATCCAGAGGGCTGGCTGAACGTTCAAGTTCAACTCAGCGGCAAAGTGGTACCGCAAGCCTAGTAACATAACTAACATAATCTTGGTGCACTACGTTTTTCTCCTCCCACACATACTAAAGAAGCACTTATCCGAGATATGTGTCGAACAGCTACAAGTGTTCGTACGGAAGACGATGAAAGAAAGGAATCACTAGACTTAGCGCAACAAATAACCATTTGTAATCGGTACAAAGAAAAGCATTAGCTAGCTTTAGGGCGAAAAGGAGCGAAAAGCCTCGCTTGTGAGCGACAGGGCCCCATACCTAAGCAATAAGGTACCTCTTAAACTACCTCTCATAGCAGACCAAGTTAGTAGTGCTCTTTGAAAGTGCCTAAAAACAATGGTCTAGAAGATTCTGTAGGAATTGTAGAAATTCCCCCTAGAACACTGCGTTGTCAATCGGTCCGAAACCGCTAGTATGACGGTCTATGTAATACAAAGGACTGCGTTGTTTGCCTCAACGGTAGAGAAGGCGACTGCTTGAGCATAGGTACAATAAACCTTATCTCTTGTAAGACATATGGTGACGAATACGTTGGCGATACAGGGAGACCACTACACATCCGCATAAGAGAACACCTAGACGGAAAAACAAAGAAAGACCCAAGTAAACCTCTAGACACAATAGGATACAAAGGCACAACGATGTCGACTTCGACGTAGTAGTTAAAATACTAGGGCACGAATCAAAAACATCGGCCGAACAACCCTTGAAGCTTTCTGAATAAATTCTAGAAAACAGTAGACGAACAAAAAGGGAGAGTGCCTTAACATAACAAACCCACATGGCACTTTATCTCAGATTTATTATCGCACTTGGGTATCAGCTGGTTAGTTTGACCTAATGACATGGGGCGGGTTCATACGTCACCCTGCGCTAACAACATGTGGTAGTCCCTAAACTAGACACAAGGTGAGTGGCTTTCCCTGGATCAGTTATCGCTTAATAATGCTCTAGACTTAATTTTTCCACAGTACATAGTCATATAAGTAACGTTACAGTGAATATTACGTTTAGGTTGTGAAAAAAGCGTATTTGCCGAAACGTCCGCCACAAGCAATCAAGAAACTCATTGAGGGAAAAAAGGGCAATCGATCGGGAAAAAGGCACTAATCTCGTGAAGCTTTGAATAAGGATTAGTTTTTAAGCTTTCCTTCTTATTTTCACAGTTTTTTCTATTAACATGCCGAGGTTTAAGAAAGTCGGTCTTTCGTTGTTTTAATACAATGGTCCAAGGTCCGACTCTGCTTCACGTCACTATTTTAGCATTGCTTAAATTACAGGTAATTTTATATTAGTTTTTACACAGAAGCTTCGCAATCGCTGGAATACTGATATAGGAGGAAAACTCAGAACCTTGTTTTTACGTCATGGACTCGAACTGCAACCATATCATTGCTGCGCGAGTCAGCATGCGCTCGTACAACACTATCGAGCCACTCGATCTCTTAGCCGTTTCTTAACATATCAGATGGATGTCAGCAATAACTCCGTCGAATAAAAACATCAGGTTCCAAGCATTGTTTATATCTTAGCATTATTGTGGCTGTACTTCACATTGTACCTCGCCGTGAAAAATAAAATTAGCTGCGTGATAAAAAGTCAAAATCGAGCGTGCTCTTGTACTTTCTTATTCAAAGAAATCAAAATACTTCAAAATCTATCGGACCACAACTCTCTAAAAGGGCAAATTTTAGAATATGTGACTTCAGCAGATAGGCTCTTTCAATTACTTGATACTTGAACGGTCCACCTACATTAATTGTGTGGACCCCAGCACATGTTTCATTCGTCTCTCTGCTGCTCAACAGTCGTCCATGACGGTTATCTAATTTGAGCATGGCGGCTGCTGAGAGTGTCATACCGTGATCTAAAAAGAATCGGGAACTGCGAGTACAGCTCCTTAATTCTTCAAACGAACACGTCCGCTCATCGTGTAGGTGGTCGCCCTCGGGATGCGCACATTGTCGTGGAATCCACTCCACAGTTCTTCTCGTCCATCTGTCGTCCGTTCTTCTCACTACATGACCGGCCCATACGTGTTTCGTTATAGATATGTAAGCCTTTGAGTCACGAAGATGAGATTGACTCCGAATATCTGAGCTATGCAACCAGGCCAGATGTTGTGTGCGCCGATTGAACTTAGGAAGACATCGTTAAAGCGCTCTGTGAGTTGTTCGTAGCAGTCTTGACGTGGTCGAAATATCAGCCCACATCTCAGCTACACAGCAGAGTGCTGAATGACCATTGAGTCGAAAAGGTAAATAAGGAGTTTGGAGTCCGTTAGCTGATCGCTGGCTTCTTTGAGAGGCCCGAATGCGATCCATGCTGCTCTCCTCCTTCTATGTAGTTCCTCCTTCGTGTTGTTTTCCATTTTCAGTGAACGCCCAAGGTACACATACGAGGTGGTTTCTGCAATCAGAGAATTATCCATTTCGACTTGATGACCACTGCACCATAGGTTCCTCATGAAGTGGGTCTTTATCCTATCTATACGTCATCCGATATTCTTTCCTGCATCCTTTAATTCCTTTACCATCGTCTCTGCATCACTGGTACTTTTCGAAAGGATGAAGATTTCGTCTGCAAAAAGAAGATATGGAAGAATTTTTCATCGACAGGAATTCCCTTCTCGTCCCAATCGAGCGACTTGATTACCCGCCCATGCAGCAGAACCTTTTATGCAATACTGCTTGTTCAATTAACTAAGCCTCATCCAGAGTTCTTGGTATGCGCACAAGCATAAACTTTGTAAGGAGCTTGTAGATCACACTCAATAAGCAACTTGGACGATAATTACGAAGATCTCTTCGATCACTCTTTTTATGGAGGATGATTGTGAGCGACGTCCTCCACTGGTCTGGAATTTTTTCCTTCTGAAGGCAGGATGTCATATGTGTAGCGCGTAATAGGGTGTGAATATAACCTCCAGCTCTCAGAAAGTCGGCGGTGATGTTATCAAGCCCTAGAGCTGTGCCATTCTTCATGGATTCTATAGCAACGCGTACTTCAGAGTGTAAAATCTTGGGTGGTTTATCTCCAGTGGGGATTTCGCGGTTCGGGACGGGGACTGTGGAACGGGAAAGAATGGTGTAAAATTTTTTCCGTTATTAATTCCATGTCATGGCGAGATGTTGTAACATTCCCGTCGTCGGTCATCAGGGCTGCAAGCGCAACATTATAATCGCACGAGTTCCGATGACATTTCTTTAGACTAGATCTTTTTTTTTGTGCTGCTTCCAACAGTTTCTTCTGCCTGTACCGATGAAGATCCTTCTGCAGAGCTCTTTTGCAGCTAGAGTTTATTATCACTCGAGCTAGGTGTGTTCTTGGGATCGAGCCTCAAATTTCTCCCCTTTTCGGGCAACTCCTTGCTCTTTCAATTAGCGTGTACAAATAAATCACTTTTTCTTCGTGACTTTGTTTAGGTGCTCTTCTATAAGTGATGGAAATTCACTTTGTGGTAGAACATTCGTAACGCTTGCTTTTACGGAAATTGATAAAGGAAATGATGAAAAAGGAGCAAGAGGACGACTGATGCTACTATTTATCCTACGAATAAATATTTGCACCAATAAATATTTCTAAAAAGTGTATTCTACGCGATGCAGAGCCCTTCCTCTCCGCTGCATGTGCATCCACTGCACGGCTCACCGATAGTGTAAATCATCGATCCCATCATATTGCCACTAAAATACTCCAGCTATTTCTCTTTATAATAAAAGATTTCGACTAGTAATTACCGAGGTGCGTATTGACAAACGACAAGTGTCATTCTCCCGCATAAGGCAATACCACAACCAAGTTTGTTCGAAGTCTCCCACACCATCTTCAATCAAAATTTCTACTGTAATCTAGGAAGAAACGATACGACTGTAAAGAATAAAAGGACCTGTGAAGACCCACCTGAGTATAATGACCTATCTGCTTTGGGCGATTCCAAAGTTGCATTGTGAGACGGTTATCAGGTGGCACTCCTGCAGTCTTCAATTCACTGAACCATGATTGACTGGCCTTGAAGATAATACACTATGGTTTATTGTACTTTGAATCGCAATAAAAACTTAAAAGCAAGATTAAAAAGAGAGACGTCAATTTCTCTAACAGAATTTGTTTCATGAGATCTCAACTCACCTGAGTGGCCATGGCGGGATAATCATTATTTTGTGGCATGATCATCCAGAGATTTTCTCCATAACCACTTCCTTTGCTGTGTTTGAATTGGCATAATTTCGCATGATTCATGGCGCTTTGTTCAACAGTGCAATCATAATCCTGATAATCAAGTCGCTATTTACAACCATTTCACAAAGAGATGATTAAATATATCTTGCCTATCTAACCATTTTGAGCATTCGAGCAGCTTTAGGTGCGTATCCATTAGAACCGAGGGGATTTTGAGCCAAACCTTTAGCGACCAATGATCTGCCATTGAAAATATATTGAGATATCAAAAAAGAGGGCTTCGCAAAGATGACTAACAATATCTTGGGAACGCTACCTAAATTTATTATGTGCATTCAAAAAGGCGTCCCTCGCTTCTTGAGTCATTCCGCTTCCCGAACATTTGCCTGAAAGACAATGTTTTTACTACTGTCTAAAGTCAAACGCAAATCATTTTATTTGACCGCCTATTGTGATGTTATGATGTTTCAATAAACCCAATTATGTAGAGCGCTGATTATTGAAACCCAATATCTCTCAACAAAAATGGGTTCAATGTCGATAATGACTGCCCCGCCAGACCGTAGACGGTTGATGCTGACAGATAACGCGTTGTACCGTAGAAAGAGTGGAGTGCATAACAAGCATCGGTTGTGTAACGGTTAAGCACATGTTCCCAGAAAGAGTTAGATCTGGGATGAAACTCCTTTTTGCACGTACTCTACATCAACAGTTGTACTGCCTATAGCCTCCTTATCACGCAGGTAGCCAGTAGAAATTTCCTTTTGCTTGTTGATGATTGACTTTTTCAAACCATTGTTGAGAAACCCCATTCTCATATAATTATACTGTAAAGACTTGAAGCGAACTTACCACCAGGAGCTTTGAGTGACGCGGGCTGCTCCTCGTCCGTTTGAGCCTTCGTTAAAAGTCCGTCAAATAGAAACTGAAACTTCGCTTCGAATTTGAAACAATAAGCAGTATCAATACACTGTCGTGGTAATCAAGTAATTGACTACTTTCGATGAACACTCGAAAGTTCCTTGGTGAATCTTCGAGCACTCGACGATAAACTAACGACTTACCAAAATGAATGTAGCAGTTAATATTGTACTTGACATTGAAGTCTGGTGAAGTTTTAGCTAAGCAGTCTGGTATATATAATTTCTGCCAACCAAAGGAGTGAAGCTGAGTAAAGCAAATATGTTGTTTTGAGTGTAAAGATCGACTGAATACATATTTTCATTAACTGACAGACTTTAAATCTCAGCAAATAAATTCTGCATGAGCATATACTTTTTACCAATGAAACCGTTGCCACCCATCACTATTCAGAAATAATGTAATGTTTGCCGCCTCTCCTTCGCTCTCATCTTCATCTTCACTCAAACATCATGCTAAGGTGGTGATTTTAGAAATCTTCTTATTTGACCGCCACTTGCAGTGGCATGATGTTACAGTATACCCATTAATGTGAAGTGCTGAGAAAAAAAATTTGCGTTAGCGGGGATTCGAATCCAGATCTCACTCTTTCCGGAAGCGTATGCTAGCCGTTGCACCACCGACACTCGTTTTGCACAGCACTCTTTTTACGCTATAACGCGTTGTCTGTCAACATCCAACCGTTGACGGTTGTCGATCTGTTTTTGCACAGCACTTCACATTATTATGGTGATTTTAGTAGCTAAAGACTAGGTCCTAGGTGTTCTTTTGCTGCACTTCAGAGTCTACCACCTGACCAAATAGATAGTTAGTTGATCTGCACACTTCAGCATAACATATTTACTTTACTCAGCTTCAATCCCAGAATTTCTAGAACTAATGTCATAGCAGCTGCCCAGCCATATTTATGCAAAGTGATGCTAAGCCTGACAATGACTATTGCATTCACGATGTTAAGCCTTCAGTTTCAGCCCTAATTTGTGACAGAATCGTAATGTCGAGGTGAGAGGAAAGTAAGTGATTGATTTGTAATCCTAAAGCTAAAGGAAAGTGGGTTCTCAAATTTTTGGCGTGCAATTTTGAAGGCTTCCAAGTGAACATCTATTTAACTTTCTTTCTTTTGCAGAGCAGAATTGACCGCGCCTATTGAGGTCGCATTTCAAGAATGGTAGTTGGGCCACTGCGGTTCGCATTCAATCTACAACAGCAATACGAATTTTGGCTTACGTAATTATTATGCTACACAATCGGTCATGGCTAATTTCTTGCTTTATCGCTATTCGCCAATTTGCTTTGAGTTAGCCAACTTGAACAAGGAATTACTTTCCCATGTTTTTTCATTATAACTTCGCGAACCGTCTCCATATCTACTATGCCAATCGGAAACTTCAAGCATTTAATTCATTTCATCGGTTTTATCATCTACAAAGATCTTCGAAAATTTTTGCATGCCTCGTCTGCTGTTAGACGACTCTCGATTTTCTTCGTTGACGCTGCAGAATGCTGGTCACATTGATTCCCTCTGAAGTCCTAGAGAAGTCTTACTAGAACGTTCCCACCTCACTGCAAAAAGTGAACTGCTTCCTGACAGGTCAGATGTCCACTTCTCAAGCAGAAGGAATTTGAAACTGTGAGCCAACGGCATTGTCGAATCAGCATTGTATCGTTGATGAACAGCATTGCTAACATAGTGGTAACAGCTTTCTATGGAATTAGAGATTAGTACAGACTATCAAGATCCGAAGTCATGCCGTGCATTCAGATAGGTTTCAGGCGTCATTAACTGACTGTACAACAGAGCAAGTGAAAGCAGGACTTTGTAACGCGACTGGTAGGGCTGCCGTATCTTTCCTTGTCGTATCTGTCACATCTATAAAAAAAACCTAGAAACTCTGTGTTTTTTTTTCACCTCGAGTTGCTCGAGATTGAAGTTGGCTACTAAGTACTTCGAGAAGAAAAACATGAAGCGGTTATCGCTGCCTCTCACATGGAACAAAAAGCAGTGGCATAAGCCTATGAGGTTATGTAAACATGAGGCAGTCAATTTAGCAATTTTGGATACTTAAAGAACTAGCCATTTTGGCAGATTGTTCAAGAATTACGACTCGAACTTATTCGAGAAATTTCCACGTCACAAGGTCGGAAGAAATGAGAATTGTTAGCTCCGTCATTGTGTAAAAGATTACTTAGTACAATTCTGTTAGACGGCGACAAATTTTTAAGCCGATCTCGTTCGCTGGACAGGTTTTTTTCATAGGAGTACAAGTAATCATTCTTCGAAAGCTTAAATCTCTGATTAGAAAACCACGGCATCGGCTTTCAAAACACCCTTTTATGACACTGTAGCCAGAATAAAATTTTGTTTCACACTCACCTTTCGCCTTCATTTTTACAACGCATAATAAATCGCTGGAAGCCGAAAGGCATATTAATGTGTAGGAGAACCTTTGTAGCATCTCAGTCAACCGTTTTATGAAAGTCTCTCTCAAAATGGAGGAAAAATTCCCGAATAACAACATGTCGACCGTTCCACCTCGCCCCGCTCCTGCCACGTCCTCTGCTACAGCCTCCGCTTTGTGGAATAGCCTGTAAACAACTCTATCAGAACTTAAATCTTGATCTTATTTTCCCTGCTAAACCGTATCTCCAGAAAATGAACAGCCAGTAAACGGCCTTACCAGAAATGCAAAATTTGACCTTATTTTCCCTGCTAAACCGTATTTCCAGAAACTAACACATCGGTATTAGGACATATTACGCTATCGAATTACTAATAGTCTAAAGAAAAGCTCTATCAGGCGAGATTTAAAGCACAGATCAAAAGTTTAGTGGGGATCAAACATCAAAAAAGTATATTCGAGAATCAAATACATTTTTGAGTTCTTCGAAGCCTATGCTGCAAGATGAGCACTAGCATTATAAGGAAAAAGTTTTGTTCAGCAAAATATCAGCCAGAGAAGATGAAAAACACTTGTGAGACACAATTTTATTTTAGATTTTACAGCGTATGAAAAAATGTTTCGTCAAACCTACCACGTAGGGCTCTAGCCAGAGATTCAAGCTTTGAAATGATTACTAACACTCCTATGGAAAGTTGTAGGCCAGCGAATGAGATCTTTTTGAAAGTTTGTCGCCGTCTAACCGAATTGTACCGATATTCTAACACTTATCCCACTTACAGTGTAGCTGTATGTTGATCTCCTAATAGTTTGTTGAGTCGTATTTATGACTACACACTGTTATATAATCTATTTCATCTTGAAAAATAGATGTACGGTGCCCAAACGGCAACTCATAATTTACCACTTATGGCTATACAGCGGTGCGTACAGCACAGTGCTTAACAGTGCTTTGCAGTACAAACGTGATCGTTGGTTCAACCCAACGTCCCCACTCTCCTCAAGTCTTCCATCATTCCGTGATCGGTCCTGAACGATTTATCTGGAACATTTGCATAAGTGATCTGATCTATCGACAGAAGCAAAAGTCAAGCGTTAATGGTTTGGTATCGCAATGTTTCATGTGAATACGTTGATGGCAAAAGCATATGTTACACATATTCTTGAAGGAGCATTTTCTTCTATTTAGCCGTTCCGAAGTGTAATTGTTATTATTTATTGAATATTAGCGAAGCATACAACAATACACTTGATAATGCAGTATGAATATGCAATAATCAAGGTGGCTAACGTTTCGGCGGATCGCCTTCTTCAAAGCCTGGAAGGATCACATTGATCCACATTCCACTAAGCCAAAACCTCCATAACCCTAGCAGAAAACGTTAAAAATGAATTTTAGATCGCATAGCAAAGACTCAATCTTAAAACACTCACGCATCAGTGGATTGTGCTTAACCAGGTCGGAAAGATAAGCCTGAAATATGGTTCGAGGTCACGCGTGATTACGAGTCACTCTCCCTTTTGGTTCATTTTCGGACCTATGCTATGTATCCAAAAGGCTTCTAAGGTTTTACGAGCAGATGTTCTTGATTACTGTGCGAGAATCGTGATTTTGACGCCGAACATTACTGCTGCATGTTATGGTCCCTATGCGTGCCTGATGGAGTTTTTGGATCAGAGATGCGCAACCCAAATAGGTGCTCTTTTACACGGAGGAATAGTGGTCTACCCGTTTCGCCAATGTACTTATCGCCGCATGCCTCGCAAGAGATTAGGTAAATTATACCTGGTCTTATACAGTCGCCGTCTCTGCAGTTCGGGCAAATTTTGCAGTCATTGGTTTGGCAGAGGCGGTCGTACAGTCGGTTGCGGACTAATTGACGCTTTGATGTCTTTGGGGACATTTCAACTATTGCTACCGAGTCATCTAAACCTGCTCTTTTTTAGACAGCGTTTAATAGCTGTGCTTATTTCGTTAGAGATGAAAGGCAGGAGAAAGGAACCTTGTTTCCGCCACACTTGGCGTTTGGGAGCAAAGAACTTCTTCGAAATTTAACGTGAGCAATAAAAGAAGTGAAAAGACGGGACATGAAGGTGAACTAAGTTCTAGCTGAGAGATAACAGGAGGCTTTAAACCAGGGAGTTTGCTATTTTTACCCATTGTTGATGTAATTTTCGATACCGTTTTTGGAACTCCTTATCAGATGACGGGCGATAAAGTGTGGTGTCTTCGAGATGGTTTTTCGTTATCGTAATATCTAATTGACAATACTTCACACAATAACAACAACAGCATCCTTCACGCTTGAAACGCGCACTTCTTAAGAATATGTTCCGAACAGCGACAATTGTGTGCACCGGAAAAGAACACAAGGTAGAATCCTTGAGCTTGGCGCGAAAAATAGTCATCTCTAATGATTACGATACGGTAGGAGCTTCTCACGTTAAATTTCGAGGAAATTCTATGCTCCTAAACGGCAAATCTGGCAAAAATAAGGTTCCTTCCCACCTGTCTTTTATCTCTAACGAAATAAGCACAGCTATTAGACGCTGCCTAAAAAGAGCAGGTTTGGATGATTCGGTAGCAATAACTGAAATACCCTCAAAGACACTAAAGCGTCAATTATTCCGCAACCAACTCTATGATCTCCTCTGCAAAACCAGTGACTGCAAAATTTGCCCGAACGGCAGAGTACGGCGACTGTATAAGATCGGGTAAATTTACTTAATCTCTTGCAGGGCATGCGGCGATGAGTACATTGGCGAAACGGGTAGGACCACTATTCCTCTGTGTAAAAGAGCACCTAGTTGGGTTGCGCAACTCTGATCCAAAAAGTCCACTAGGCACGCATAGGCACCAAAAACAAGCAGGAGTAATTTTCGGAGTCAAATTCATGATCCTCGCAAAGGATTCAAGAATATCTGCTCGTAAAACCTTAGAAGCCTTCTGGATACATAGCATAGGACCGAAAAGAACCTAAATGAGGAGTGCCTCGTATTCACGCGTGACCTCGAACCATATTTCAGGCTTATCTTTCCGACCTGAGTTAGGCACAGCCCATTGATGCACTGACCGTAAGCGGCTGATCTTCAAATAATAATTGATGGACCCAAACATCGAAACGGTAAGTGTTTTAAGATGAATTTTGCTATACTATTCAAAATGCATTTCTAACGTTTTCTGCTAAGGATATGGAGGTTTTGGTTTAGTGGAATGTGGATCTGTGTGATCTTTCCAGGCTCTGAAGAAGGTGACCCGCCGAAACGTTAGCCACCTCGAATATTGTATATTCAAGCTGCATTACTTAGTGTATTGTTGTATGCTTCGCTAATATTCAATAAATAATAACAATAAAACCTCGGAACGGCTAAATAGAAGAAAATACTCATTGATTCAAACTAAGCTGAGGTTAATGGATAGTCGGTCTGGGGATTTACATGTATTTTTGTTGATTAAGGAGTGTTCATACAGAAAATCTCCAATTGCCTCTATCTCAGTGGTACCATTTCAACGATCATTCTAACAAGTAAACGAAATATCATTCGCACAAACTGATATACCATTGGAGTGAAAAAAACATTAAGAATCTCCAATAGTCCCAATTTCAGCGTCACTACCTTAGAGAGCATTTTCGCAAATGAATGTAATATCACCCAAAACAACTGCCGTTCTAGTGGCTAAGGCGGGAGCTAGCTAACCCGCTGAGTCTTGCAATGTTTCTCACGCGGCAGACGTCGCGCTGCAAAAAATAAAGTTTAGGTAGTTTTATAATGAGAGAGTAGCTTAGGTAGCTTTATGATGAAAAGGTACTAAGATATAGGAGTTTTATGATAAAATTTCAATTTTTTATTGCCATTAAAGAACGTTTCAACGTAGGTAAGTGGTCGAATATGTTGAAGAGTCTTCTAGATTTAATTCCGGCTGTAAAATGGCAAAGCAATTAAAAAAGAGTGGATTGTTTGTTGTGAATGATACTGCACATTGCAATGCGATACCACTTCATCGATAATTCCATGCAACTTTTTATTATCAGTGTAATTTAGGAACTGAAATTTCTATAAGTTGCACAAGCCTACTGTCGCATGAGTAATAACTTCTGATAATATCCATTTATACACTGCTATGAGCATTAATAATCGCTGCAACGTTTGTCATTGGTTGTGCATAGTAATTTGCCGCGCTCTGCTCGATTTTTTAGTTTGCTATGCCCTCAAGATGATTTCCTGCGCTCGTTCATCCCATCTCTCCAAATGACTTCAATGTTAACACGTGTAGGTGATTTTGGAGGATCACCAGTACTTTAGGGACCATCTCCCCCAACGACTTGCTGCCATTGGAAATCCTCAGCCACTTTGACAAATGTGGTAGTACCTGCTCCGCAAACTTTTTTCCGACCCAAATTACTTTTACCAGTGATCAAGAGCACTTACTTCTTCCTTGAAAATTTCTAGCACTCTGTGTAAACATACATGGCCTTTGCTGATTTCTACATAATATTTATTGCTCACGTATGCGAAAATGAGTCGGATACTTTAGCGTTATGGAACAACGCTGAGGAAAAAGCCACAATCGCATTAGGAGAACTACTCAGGATATTCCTCAATTTTCCTCCATTATCCCCTGTCTTGGTATATAAAGTTCACTCGCAGGATATGGGTGTACTGCCCTGGCAGCCAAAGGGAAGTTGTACAATGCTTTGGATTGGTTGTAGCAAGTGCACGAAGTATGGTGATTCCACACTTGCCTCAAGATATACTAGCCAATGATGTTCATGGAGAAGTGTAAAAAAGTATACAATCTTTTCGTAGCGACATAATTTGCTTGTAGTCAAAATTCTACCATATAATGCCAAGAGATCCGCTGTGAGATTGAAACAACGCACTCATACGGTGAAACATTGATTTCTTCTCGCTGTCAGAGCCTACTTTGAACGCTTCTCAGAAACCAAGTTGAATGATTGACAATACTCTGTTGTAATCATATAAGCTTTATTGAGTGAAAAAGGCAAGAATTCACGAGCACATTCTACAAGATCACGAATGCTCTCCTCAAATCTGTAATGAAAGCAGAGATTTCTAGATTTGAACGCTATTGCCAAAGTAATTACTTCAAAGTCTCTCCATTGAATCTGAATCCTTCCGCAGTGACAATGATCGCTTGGAATATTTCACTCTATGGCAGTAATTTATCCGCTGTGACGTTAGAGAGAGAAAAAACTTCAAAATCAAAACGTAATCTTCTTTCCGCAGGAACGTACTAAGAAGATTTCTTCACAAACGCAACAATATTGGATAGCAGATCTTTCAAAGTATTAAAATTTATGTAACAGCTTGAAAAACATCTCGCCTTGGAAGGATGCGGTTTTATAGTTTATTAGTAGGAAAATCCATTATGTGCTGATAATGTCTCCTCAAAACTTCAATTTATTAGATAAATTCTCATAGTTCCACTACAGCGGCGCGCCACGCCGGTAACAATGGTAGCGGTATGTGCCACATTGGACTATATGGGTTAAGCTTCCATTTTCTAATGCCTTGTAAAAGTAGTCCAGTTGCTTCTGTTTGCTATAAGGATCGTTGAGCATACGCACCATGTTCAAGGCCTGCATGAACTGAAGAGAACATAACTAATAAAGGAAAAGTTCAAGGCCTTTATGAACTGAAGAAAAAATAACTAGAAACGAAGAATTATTGAACTCAACAGAAGATGACTGATCAAACAAATGTTGGGGTAATAACATGTGATAACATGGAGTACTGCTATTGTTGAGTGATATGTACAACTTTGGATATTGGACGGAAGGCAAACCTTCATTCACCTTTTCCGGGGGTGCGCGCTAACCAATACTTCAGAAAAAGTGGTAGCAGAACAGGATCGTCAATAGTTCAAGTGGTTAGCACGCGTCCCTGGAGAGAGTAAAATACGGTTCGTCTTGTCTGACGTTCAAGGTTTTGAAATCACTATACATTACTGAGTAAATTTTCAATATCATACCACTGTTGAAAAAGTTCAATAAGAATTCTAATCAGTTGAATATGAAGTAGTTTTATTGATGATTTGTTAGTAAAATAACTCGTTATAGCTTATTAAATCAATTAATAAAACATTCACAAATCTAATTTGTCTTCTTCACTTTTGCCAACAATTCATGCAATGCGACGCGACTTGGACGAATGTAAGTTTCATTTACACTCTAAAAAATCTGAAGTGATTATTCGTTAACTTACATGTATTCTAATGAATTACATACATTTTTCTCACCCTTATTGATGGAGGTGATTGCCTAAAATATGAAGCGTTGATTGGGAGTCGGTAAAGCATAATGAGCTTAAAAAGTTAAGTTGGTCAGCATCAAAATTTGATCATGTTCAAACTACTGATTCTACAGTAAAAAATCAAGCGAAGCGAGTCATACTGGCGAGCACCACACTGACGGCGATATGAGGTATATATATGGCTCACGTGTGGTATTGATGGTCTCCTACGTAGACTCACTTCTAATGTATGTTCAGGACGAAAGAAAATCAACACAAGAAGATGAGTGTTCCTGTTCATGGATCAAATATGTGTTCCCAGGTTCTGACGAGATTGGTACCAAAATTAAATAAATAAAGCAATTTCCGACCTTTGCGCTGCATGTAAAACTCAATAAAGACAAAAATATATTATCACGAGGAAATATCAAGAAGGAGGAATCTGCACAATTTATTTTGCTGTGAAATTACAGAGAATAAATAAAAGCCGAGTTCCATACAAGTCTATATGTCATCAACCTCACTTTCCATCGTAGATTCTTGGCTAGTAATCTGTTCTAATTCACGAACTATGATATCAAACATTTAGAAAAAGTTGTTCCTTGATATCCTTCAATGCTTATGTGTTGATCTATCCCTTTTAGATTTGCGTAATATTTCATAAAATGAAAATTCTATACTTCGACCCATGATCTTGCAGTAAAAACTGTGACGTTAATAATTGCAACTAAAAACATCTCAATTATCGAGTAATGTTCAGAACAATTGAACTCAGGATTGTTTGGCTTGTTTGACTTTGATTACAAACAAAATGCTTTCTAAAAAAAATTGACATAGCACGACATGCCTATCCACAGCGAAACCATAATTAAATAGTTGTGCCTATTATTAATAACTAAATATTCTTATAGCTGAAATCAGTAGACGAATGGGAATGAATCGCTTTACCTCAACAAAAGACATTTTTGGATTTTTCTTGAGATGCTCTTCAATGGTGTAGCTGCAATATTGGCATTGGATTAGAATAGTTATACGCTAAAATTCACAATGGAAAACGTCGTAGAAGAAAAGGGAATCACAAAATTGTAGAAACAAATAGATAAACCACGAAGAATGTGAGAATTTAGGTTATGATTACTACTGGACTTCAAGACGATAGCGTACCTAACAAATAAGCTCATACTTTGTATTACTTAATTATGAAGTAAGAGTTTAAGCAGTGTCTTCAGGTTCTAATAAATCTTTAGAAATGTGGAGTATATCGCTTCCTTTCTATATATGAAACAACTTCATCACTTTAAAAAAATATTTTGCTGGGCATAGGAGTTACTTAACAAGAAGAAATAACATCCGTATTCTAGATTTACGATTTATCTGCATGAAATTGTAGCTGACACTACCTGCACACCTTTTGAAACATTTTAGTGACAAGATATCGATTTCTCCACTGTATTAAAAGGGAGGAAAATTGTAACATTTTCATATTTAGCGCGCCACTCTTTTGGTAAGGCATGAAAAATAGTTTAAGCTCAAAAAGTCTAGCTTTTGGTAGTTAACATGAGACGAATGAATCGCGAAAAGAAAGGAAAGAAGTGATCCTTGTTTCAAATATATTTTCCAATAGACATATTTTCCTATAACATACTTACTTATGAACTTCTGGCAAGAAACATAATAGGTGGAGATGAAAACTCGCCTGAAAATGACAATTCCACTCACCGATTCAGTTTTGCCTCAATCATAATTCTTCGAACATCCAGCATCTCTCTCATAATCCTTTCTTCTAGCTTCTAGAATACTAAATACAACCTACTTGCTTCTGCTCTATAGATTCTAAAAACTGCTTACACAAAACACGTAACATTTGATTGCCAGCGACATTAACTTCAATAACCAAGTAATTTGGTCTCTAATTCAAAGATTAACGCGATAAACTGTCTTGCGCTGGTAAAATTCCCAGGAATACGCCATGGATTCAAGCGCATTTGAGCAATGTAGAGTTGATTATGCACATTTGGCCGTTCCAATGGATCGCGGTGAATAACCAAGTAGCAAATCAGTTTTTTTCTAATTCTCCCAAACAAACTTGGCACCAGTCTATCTATATTCGAGAAACAGAGAGTTCTTTCAGTTTTGAACGCCCGACTGAACCAGCAATTGCTCGTAGGTGAAGTGTATGCCACTGGACATCTAACCATCGACCTATAAGCGTCCCCGTCACTGATCTCTCAAGGTGCTAGTATTTATATTCACCTTCCCACAACGAAGCTGACTTCTTGATCGTTAGACCAGAACATATTTTGTTCTGTCATATTGATCGCATTTGTATTTTCGAGTAGAGTCCCATGAGATACTAACACTTTCAAATAATGGTATTGAAGAATTTGACAACAAAGTTTGAGCATTCAAAATTTTCGACGGAAAAGCAGCAGATGCAAATATAAGCGGTAAGTGGGATACACTTTTAATCAGAGTCCCCTTGTTCACTTGCTTAATGGGTCAAAATATCCAAGGAATAAAGGAGGACGAGTTACACGTTATCAGTTTCGAAGTATCATAATTTCTTGTTAGTAAAAAACAAACCTTCTGTCCTAATGATAAACATGTGATCATTTTGACACTTATCTAATAATATCTTCTAACGACGACATATACCGATGCAAAGTTAAAAATGGACGTTGGGCTCTTTCTGGTCAAGAGGGGATAAATAAAAAATCGACCTCATACGCTGAGAGGAGCTTTCATAGGAGTGTTATCAACCATACTGAAGCTGAGACTTAAGGCTAATATCCACGTCGCCATTTTTCGAAACACCCTTTTATAACGCTGCAGCATTCAGACCTAAAATTATGCTTGTCACTTGCCTTTTGCCATCATTTTTATGAAGCGTATAGCACGCTAAAAGCCGAAAACTATATCAATGTGTAGAGAAACTTTCGTATTATCTTAGTCACTCGTTTTACTTAGAGTCATTTTCGAGCAGAGGAAAGATTCCCAATCGAATAATAATATACCGGTTATCCCGCCTCGTCCCGCCCCTGCCACTCACCTTCCACGTCCCTGCCTCGGCCATCGCTCGCCTTGTCGAATAATCGGTAAACAACGTTGGCAAAGATCTAAAATTCGATAATATTTCCTTGCTCAGCCGTATTTCCAGAAAATAAACACAAAAATAAGAGCGCATGTGGCGCAGTGGTTAGAAGTGCTCTGCGTCGCACACGAGATCAGTGGTTCGATCTCGCGCTCATGGCTCACCAACCATCCATCCCTCTGGTATCGGTAAATTGGTACCAGACTGGTCTCAGACTTGTCTGGGAGGATAAGCAGCACTGACTCGGTTCAGCGAGAGGCCACCGCGAGTCATTGTAAAGGCCAAATATGCATTCAATCACCTCAAACGAGGTCAGAAATTGAAGACCAATGCATGGAGCATCCCTCAAAGATCGATCAGCGTCGAGAGCTTTACCCTTTTATCCTTTAACCACATCGCAAAAATCAGAAAGTTTACTCTATCAGAAGATTACTGTTGGTCTGTCCGCGTTTGGAGAAAGAGCACTGTCCGGCGAGATTCAAAGCACTAAGCAAAAGACCAGAGGAGATCAAAAGAGATTTTCAAGAAGCAAAAATATTTGAGTTTCTTGAAGCCTGTACTGTAGTTTGAGCACACTGTATGGAAGGAGTTTTGTCCAGCGATATATAAGCTAGATAAGAGAAAAAAAAAGTGGTTTATGAAACACGATTTTATTTTGATTGTTATAGCGTCATAAAGGGATGTTCTGAAAAACCGGCGACTTTGTGCTGTAGTTAGAAATCTCAGCTTTCGATTTCTTAATAACACGTTTATGTAAAGTTCCTCCCCAGAGAATAAGATAGGATTTTTATTTGCCCACTCTTAATCAGAAAGAACAGAACGTTATTGTGGCTTATATGACGTCTAAAGAGGTCTAGCCGTTACGTGCCAACCCTTTAAGGACCACCGTCTATAGGATGGCAACATCTGCATGTCTGGCTGTTTACCTGTCTTTTCACGAGATGTGACGCCGCCCTTACAGTAGTTGAGTGAGACTATGAGAACAGTGAGGATTAAGAAAGAGAAGACGAGCAATAAAAGTACGCTCTGGGTATGGACCACCAGTTTAGGAAGGCAGAGGCCATAGCTCGAAATAAATGACAAGGCTTTACGAAAGCAATAACAAAACAAGGCATGTTCGTCAAAAATGAATTTGCAGATTGCAATACAATGCCAATTCAACAACTTCACTCGAGATTTTTTCGATCAACATCAACTGTGAACATTTTTCATTGCTGCAATGCTGGTCATTTCACGTCCTCTACTTTTAGCCCACTATGATGCTCTCGAGGTAATTTCCTGTATGTGGTCCAGTTATCACCTCGACAGATAACTTCAGTAAGATCACCTGTAGGTGGCCTTGAAAGGCTAATCAACATATGAGAGAACCCTGGTCTGTCCAATTGCGTTTGATGGATATCACTCCATTACCTGCTCACAAAGCTGTCGCAGGCGAGCAGCATCTGTATGTTGACCTCTGTCTCTAAGTGTCTGCGCCTACCTTCCCACGAGACGCGGCACCGCCATTACAGAAGCTTAGTGGGATTTGACGTCGAGCGGCTTGATAAGAAACGTTTGACATGGTCTATATAAGGTTAAAATCTAAAGTGTAGCCGTCAGCATTTTTTAGTGCTTAAGCGCAATAGGAATTACATCATGCATCTTCGCTTCGCTTACAAGGTTGTAAATGAAGGCTCTTAGATTTGGAACTAAAACAAGGGTTTTCAATAGATAAAAGCGCACAAGTCTTAGCACCGTTCAGCTCGGCTAATAACCAGTGGCATAATGAGACATCGCTTGAGCCCAACTCATAACCTGCTACACAGACACTTGGGTGTGCATGGGTACAGTGACTATGGCGCCGTGATACCAGCACTTTCAGCTATTAGGTCCATTTTGGGCCTTGCAACAATTTGTAAGTCCAAGAACAGAACGATTATCATAAGAAACCAATTCACGTGTTGAAACTTTATTGACTACTAAGTCAATACTGATGTTAATGCGATGCAGTTATTGAACGTCAAAGTTACAAAACATCCGTTAAGAACTGCTAAAGGTCCCAGCCTGCTTTGAAAAAAATAATAAATATCGTGACTATCACTATATTTATCTTACTTGTCTAAGAGATTTGATCCTATGGACTGGCTTTGCGAATTGTCGCGTTTTGGTTAGCCTCTTATGGAAAAAATTTTAGAAAAACTAATTATAAGCAGAGATGTCCACATCTCTACAGATTATTCAAAGCACCAAGGAGTCGTGACACTAATGACTAACTTACCTTTATCTTATAGTCTTTCAGGCAGAAAAATATTAGCATCACTACATATGCGATAAAAATGAGAAAGGCAGCAAAACACAGAAAGACGAGTACGCCATCAGCGTGGAGATAATGTGGCACTGAAATAGGAACTTCTTGATACTTTCTACTATCATTCATAAATTCAGGAAAACATAAGTCTGCTGAGACGGTAAGGATAGGCTGTTAAGCGTTTTTGATGAATCCTTCAAAGCAAAATGCATTTGACTCTATTCGTAACATGACAAAGGTGACTGAAAGCATATCTGGCTTATACAATAGTATAAGTTTGCCCAGCGGTGTACCAGGACAGTGCATTATTGTCCCAGAGAAGTCTGGTATCAATTTGTAGACTTTAATAGGATGAAAAGCTTGGTGAAACCAGGGTATAGGATCCATGATTTGATCTATCCAACGTCTTTGGAGGGCATCTCTAACTACTGCGCTACACGATCCCGTAGCTAAGAGGGTGCACGTTCATAATTTTATTCTCTTTTCAAGTTGATTAAGAACAGATTTACTTGCACTTATGATGAATCGGAAAGCTGAAACTAATTCAAATTGGAAGTCAGCGTTTCACATCGCACAGAGTGGAATCCCACCATGATTCGAGAGATATTTACACTTGCACCAGATATTACTACCATTAATTTTGCAGATTGTTCAGCAATTTCGAGAAGTCGCACCTCTTTCTGAGATTTGAGCATCTGCATTCATCCACAATGGATCCTCAATTTTCATGTAACCTCCGACTAAAGTCATAAGTGCCTCAATTTCGTCTTCTCTAACTTCGAGCTGATCTCCTTGTAAGATGACGACCTGATCAAATACTGCTATAATTTTCAAAAAATGTACCTGCCTATGAATTGATGTATTAAATATATAAATACTTGAACACAAATATGACCGTAATTGTATGAATGGCCAAAAACTAGTCTCATTCATCTGCCACAGAACTATGTAATGCCGTCACCATTAGAGAAAAAAAGGTTATTTCAGAATGTAAGTCATTGGGAATCTAAGTGGTGATTCACTATAACATACGGCAGGTGATCGTCACGATATCAGCGAAGTGTCATACTTGTCTGTTGGTGATTTTTCTCCCTTTGAATCACACTTTTATTGTGTATCAGTTTTACTTCGGTTCAGAACGGTAGCACTTTTCTCAGTTTAAAGACAGATTATTCTTCAATTCTAGTGATGGTAAATTGCGTGGACCTACATGTGAGTCGTTTGGAACTGTACCATAGTCGATCGACTTCAATTCTGGCAACCGGATAGTTCTGAGTTTTGAATTATTTCGAAACACTATGCATGGTATATCTAAAGCGGTACGATAATTTGTGCTACAGAAACACATTCTATGCAAGTCAGTCTGTAAAACCCCTAACTGAGGTCATTTGAGCAAAGGAAAGTTTTCAGCAGACATGAGTATGCGGATCAAATTTGTATTTTTTGTGCCTACGGCAATATAATAATAACGGCTCCTATATAACAGAGAATACCAAAGTCTACTGAGTTGCTAAATGAATACTGAAAGTTATAATTATATTGTGCCGATAGACTAACTCTATAGACTAACTCTTTGAGCTGTTATTGTTATCTTAAATGCCGCATGAGAATTCGATCAAGTGCAATGACGCACAAGCGTGATTTGACGAAACTCACTTCCAGTACAGTTGATTGAGACGAGATTGGGTAAATGAAATCTGGTTAAATGAATATTATTCTCAACAAACACACCGCCATGTAATTCCATAACATTCTCATATTCCTAGAAGCATCCTAATGAAGATGTAATTGAGGCATACGACTATCTGATTATTCTATGTTATCTGGCGACATAAGGGAACAACCCCTTTCGTTAAACAAAGACTTCAAATTGCACTTTAACGATCTTTCGAAAACCTAAATCTTTGCTACTGCGCTGGTGCCCATTTTTGAAAAGATCCTATCATAATGCTCTAACATTAAAATGAAATTGTGTTTACAAAGGTCGCGTGCTATTTATATCACTTTGCTTAAGCACAAAAAGCATCCAGACGTGGAGAGGAAATCTTGTAGTACCGGAGTCATACGTTTTATCTAAAGCTTCTTTCCAAGCGGAGAAAAAAATCACAAATTAAATTGCAAAAAATGCACTAAACATGCGAGCTGTGCCAACACGATCGTCGATTGCTGTATAGAAACCGCGCACATAATAGTCGACAAACAAATGCGCCGTATATGTGAAACTCAATCATGTCTTCCTCTTCACCGCCGTGAAACGGTCTTTCCAAAAAATAAGTATAGTGTTGGAATCCTTAAACTTACACTAATAAATGGGTGCTCATAATTCCAGGGAATAGGTATGTCGTGCGAGAAATATGCATGTGTGAAACAGAAATGTTTTCTTTCGGCTCTACTCTTATAAAAAGACATTTTGATAAGAATCGTAAAATAATAGCCAGAAATTTGGACTTTCGAACATTTGTTAACATTCTGACAAAAAGTTCTTGCTCAGCGAAACGGGTCGCTTCTTCTTTTGCCGCCCGATGATATATGAGACGACCATCTTAAGTACTATTCACAACGGCACCAGGAATATTAATGAGATCACAATCACTACTATGATTATCTATAAGAACACTGACCGATAGATTTTTATCGTTTTCATCTCTTCCGATTATGAGATCTCCATATATTGACAAGCATTTTTCACACCTTAAGACTGCTACACCTAGATATATTCGCAATACTTCGTTGTTGTTAAATATAAATATAAATATTCATAAATTTATATTCTATCAAAGATTGAGTGGTAGCGGAACACGAGCATTGGTAGTACAAGTGATTAATACGTGCTCCCCGGAGGGTAATGTACGGGTTCGATTCCCGTCTGATGTCCAAAGTTCTGCGTATCGCTCAGCATTATTGGAGATTTATAATCCATTGTGCTTATAAATCATAGCGAGTTTCTTAACTCTTGTACACTAAGGGTACGAAGCCTTTTATCGGGTTGGCAAAATTGTCCGGAATTTCGTTCTTGTTATTTTCCCAGCATTTAAGCTCTCCTTTGAGTGTTGTTTAAAACAGCTTTCTGTGGTTATTTCGATTCCTAACACTTATGCATATGTTCTAAGATGGAACTGTCTCAAAAGCAAAAATTATTGTGATGCTACACGAACATCAATTGGATTCGAGTTCTGTTTTGGCACGCAACGATACTTGTGTAGCACCAACCATTGTTTTGCTCTAAGGCAATTCCATTTCAGTTCCACTTTCTAAGAATATAAACGTCTTACATGGACAATAAGCTTGTGATGCCAATACGGTATCGTTGTAGCACACTTGACTTAGCATAGATACCTTGAGTAAATTGAGGCCAATCCATGGCTAGAGGATGCTATTTTGTCTTTCCGTCGTTTTCCCAAGCGTGGAATGCTCCTTAGATTACCGTAATTTGCAATGTGGCAACCGAAAGACAACTATAGCAAAAGGCACCGATACTACACCAGTCGGCATATTGCTTTCACTAAAGATATCAGGTTGAACGAGTGATTAACTCCTGGACCGGAATACCCTTTTACCCTTCCACAGACCTTCTAAGAAATTCAGTCTCGTCTGCCTGTATCGTTTATGATACTTCACCAACTCAGTTCTTCGCCTTAAGGGCTCACCATTCCGTAGTGGCTGTGAACGTTCATGAGTTACCGAATAAAGTGATATGTACAATAGATATGTACCATAGACGACTGATGTAGGGTGACCCAAGATGAGAATTTAGATACATCTACTCCCGCTATTCGTAGGCCCTGCTAGAATAGATCTATGTTCGGACACTGTCCAGTGAGGAGGTTATCGCAGCTTCTCTCTCGCCAAAACTAGTTTTTTCTTAAATGAAAGGCTTTATAAAAATGATTAGGCTACACGTTCCTTGCGCAAGAAAAGCTCATTGAGCGTCGAGTTGATGCGACACAAAATGGGTGTTAATTCGTCACCCCAGTTCTCACTACTATCGAACTTATATTTACCCTAGATTTCGTATAATACACCGTCTACAGGATTCTGTAAAGTACTAACCTTTCACAAGACTTCCTAAGACTATCCCGACCGCTATACATGACATTGCAACGACAACCGAGTCATACATAAGCACATCTTCATGAAACAAAGTATAACAACAATCTATACAATCATAACAACAGATAAACGATCATTATAGTGTTTAAAAACCAACTTTTCTTCGATCTCGGCATTACTAAACAATAACATTTTCTCTACTAAATAGCCAATAGCACAAAGTTGATGTGAAAGAACACGTTCTTCGATTATCACTGAAGAAGATTAGACTCGATCGACAACGAAAACGAAGATGACAACGAGATCGAACGAATGTGGTCAATCAACTCGAATTATCTGTTCTAAAGAAGACGAAACGCGTGGAAACGATCGCCAAACTAAGCTTCGCTTTGAAATCAACCTCACGCCATCGGCTTAATCAACACAAGAAATATATAGAAAATCATCTCAACGACTGTTTCCAAACCTTGCTATAAACATTCACTACAATCTGTGAGGATGTTTGAAGCCTTCTCGAGGTAGAAACGTCTGAGTTAAAAGCATGTCTCGGAGGTGTCGCCCGCTTCCTCAATGGTCCATGGGGAGTAATACATTGACTGAAAAATTGTGTTAACACAAGATAATGTGTTATCGTCATGAACAACGTCTCCCCATCCCTGTTAGAAAGTAGGGTTCAGTTTAGAACGTGGGCCACTGATGGTGCGGGCGACTCCGCCGAAACGTATGTATGTCTCTGACGTAGCAAGGCTCTAAGGCTTTGAATATTCTCATAGATAGAAAATATAGTCTTTAAAGAAGCAGTAACAACGAGTGCTTAACATTAATAATCATGATTCATAATGCATAGAAAACAACGAAAATATAAACACCTGGTCAAACGATATAAGCCGATGGAGAGAACACAGAATTACTATGTGATACAAACAATACTTTTACTATCTATTTACTGAAATTTCAAGGCGACGTTTCTTTCCTATTTTCACTGGAGATGGTGGATCCGGAATCGCGTCATCGAGAGCGTGAGAAAGTAATTCCTGCTTGCTCATTTTGAATCTACTCTGAAATTGGGATAGATCATTATTTGGAACGTGTAAAGAAGTCATCAGATTCGTAGAAGGGAAAGCTTACTCATTAGCATGCGAGAAATATGTCGTGCCCAAACACGAGACAGCTGTTATTTATCGAAACAGCACAGTAGCAATTCATTTCTCACTTATTCTAGAGCTACTTTATTTGAATTCTGATCTATCTGATCCGCCGTCACAATGGCCTTCTTTTACACTGTGGTAATCCCCGTGGTTCGAGCATATAATTCGCTTTTCGTCTTCTTCTTGAACGGCGTAGAATAGTGGTTAAGTGAATCTCCTTGCATCTCAAGAACAGCTCTGCTGTGGCGTTCCACAGGGCGCTGTTGTTGACTGCCGGAGAGTTGAGGGGTGGAGCTTAGCTCCACGCGCGCCGCGACCAGCACCTCAACAACTCGGCCTTCTAAAGCTACTTGAAAAAATTCGGTTCTTGTATATTATCTGGCGACAAATCGAAAAACGACCTATTCCGCTAGACAAAGACTTCACACTGCACGTTTAGTAATGATTCGAAAGCTTAAGCCTCTGGCTACTCCGTTACGTGGCCTATTTTTGGACAGACAGTTCTCAAAAGCTGTAGCATTCAAAACAAAGTAATGTTTCGCACCAGTCGCGCGATTTCACTGTGTACAGGAAATCTTGCAGTATCAGAGTCATACGTTTTGTCTGGAGTTCCCTTCAAAACGGAGAAAAAATCTTAAATTCAAGAACAAAAACTGCATTCCACGTGTGAGCCGCGCTAACACGGTCGATCGATCGCCGTGTCGAAATCACGGCCAGCACACACCACAATTGAAAAGCATGGCACCGCATATGTGAAAATCAATCTTACTTTCCTTGCTACACTGCGGTGAGACTGTCTTTCCAGAAAATAATCACAGCGTTGAATTAGTCGAAACTACACCATCGAACGGTTGCTCAAAATTCAAGGATAGAGTTGGGTCCTGCGAAAAATACGCGTGTGTGAAACACAAATGTTTTCCTTCCACTACAGCATTATAGAAACTTTTATTAGAAAACAGTCATGTAGCGCACAAGCCAGAGATTTGGGCTTACGAATGATTACTAACAGTCTTAGGAGAAGTCTTGCCCAGCGAAAAGAGTCGCTTCTTGTTTTGTCGCCAGATAACATACAAGAACCCAAAATTTTTCCATATTAAAGCCTTTTATTTATTGATTTCTCCAAATAAGCCTTGTAAAAATATCTCAGGGACAAAGAAGAGATAAAAGGATTTGCTTGAGGGATCTTATGTATAGAGCTGGATTCATAAACTTTAACATTGGTCCGAACAACGAGAAAAGTGCAGACTACAGCAGAACAAAATGTTAGTGCATACCTTCTTCCACATATCAAAGAGATATGAGAGAGTTAACCTCATTTTTGGACCACTTTTTACACCAGCAGTCATAAGATCGAGTCCTGTAATATGTATTTCAGAGGAAAGAATGAAAAGAATGTGATTAGAGATTGATCAGCGCCTCGACGTTATGCAACTCTACACTTTATAGACATCTTACAGATCCGTCATCACAGTTTTTTTTCACTGGGAGGATCACACTATTTCAAGCATTCATTTCGTTTTTCGTCATCTTCTTAAACGCCGTAGAATAGAGGTTGAGCGGGTCTCTTTGCGATCTCGAGTATAGCCTGGTTATGGCGTTTCAAAAGGCGTTGTTGTTGGCTGCAGGAAAGGGTTGGGGTGGAGCTTGGCTCCACGCGCACCACCACGAGCATCATAACCACTCGGCTACAGCGCCCCAAGCATATGAGGAATATAAAAACCTGGAAAAGAAAAGAAAATTCGCTAAATTTTGAAGTGAAACGGACCTTTCACAGGGAAAACCGGAATAGGCCATTTCTCTAATGAATTTATGAACTCTCGACTTGCACAGGATGCTCTGGTGAGCTGTAATACCATCTCAAGACTAGACGTTTTCGTTTTATCTAAATCAGATGGCTCATCCATAGCTGGGAGAGATCTATGTGATTATACTCAGAGAACATCTCACCATGTCCAGGTGAAATCTCTAAATCGACGATCATGTCTTCCCACCAATTCACATTTGAAGAGGATAAAGCCTCTTCAGCTTTCTTTCGATTGCACACAACAAACTCGCCAAGGACCTTTTCGACATTAGAAAGCTGAAATGACGAAGCTTTGTCCATTAATGCAATGAGAAAACTGACTAGACTACACCAAAATACAAAAAACAACATGAAAACAATGTGAATTCTGACCTTGGTTTTCTTGTGGAAACGTTCAATATCTTCACCTGTCTCACACAGCAGCGCTATCATTGTCATCGGTTCCAGTTCACCTTCATATTTTGAGAAAACCTAGAAACTGCGGGTTAGATCTTGCCCTTCCCTTGTACTGTTTCAGTTGTGCTTTCTCGCCATACCTTTTCAAACCCAAAAATTCTCCTTTAGAATAATTATCAAAAGACAACTGCTGGGCTAAAATAATAGTTGTGTTTTCCGCCGCGACGTAGAAATCCACGAGAACAGAGACACAGTGAAAAAGAATATGTCATTTCCCATCGCACAATCCCGTTATGAAAAAAAAAGGAAAAGCTCTTAGCGTTTATCAATCCCTAAGGAGGTGCCATACATTTTACTTCATCAAAAAACGTTTGAGGAGACTGTCGCATCTGCCCTATGTAAGGACTCGTGGTGGCTTAGCGATGGACCAAAACAGTGCTGCTATTTCCTCAGAGAAGTCTGGTAGCAATTCGCCACCCCGGAAAGATGGAAGGCTTGGTGAGCGTTGGGCGCGGGATCGAACCATTGACCATCTATCAAAAAGTTACGTGAATGTCGGGGAGCATCAGTAACCACTGCGCCATATGCATTCATCTCCACTGTATAATACATTGGTATCAACTGGATAAAACTATGTTTGAGGGAAGTTTGGTGAAAATCAAAGTGATAAAACCCACACGACTAAACCGATCCACGTTGCAGTTCTCCGGTAATCCAAGGTATTGTTGTAGCTTGCACTCTTCCAGCATACATCGAATCACCTGAAACAGTGAATACTAATAAATGCACTCAGAAAGTTTCATAGAAATCTTTAGGCGCCCTTTCAAAGTGAAAACATCGCACAACCACGACACGCAGAAGAGCAGAGGACATCTCATTACAAACATAACAGTTTCATCTATTGCATCGAAAAAGGACTAAAATGTCATCGAATCAGACGATTTCTGCTATCTTCTACTTGAAAAAAAAAGCCTTAAAAATAAAACAGGAGTCGGCAGTGTAAAAAAGAAAGTTAAAAGACTAAACAGGTGCGGTAATACAATTGGTTTAAGCATGCGCCTTTGGAAAAAGGTGTAATGTGGTTCGAATCCCGTTGATATCAAAGGTTTGCACATCACTCGATATCATTGGGTATATCTAGAACCAAAACTTACGTGGTTAGCCATACGACCGACGACGATTCGCTTCAATTCTGTCCAAAGGCGTTCAGCACTGATACCCTGAAAGCATACAACCAAGTAGGTTCTCGTTTGACGACCACCATTAACATTTATACAAACATTTAGAAAAATTCAAGAGGAAAACATGGAAAAAAACCCAGTTCTACCAAAGACAGAAAATGCTGGAGAGGAGAGAGGTCGCAAAAGCCCGATTACATCGACAAAGCCAAGTAAGAAAACGAGAAGAAAAAGTAATATTTTACCGCTAGTCCTCCACTGTTCTCCTTGATGGCCTTCAACGTATCGCTTTCGTGTTCGGTCGATGCCGAGATTCGACCAAAAAAGCGGAAATATCTAAAATTCAATGATTAGGGTTGATCTCCTAGGCAATGAATAAAACCATGACACAAGAGGCTTTTCTCCAAACAACATGGTTCTGACCGTCTATATCTAATAGAATAAGACTCTCACATGCCTCAGAATTCTAAGATAATCCTCTTGTATCCGCTGCACTGCATCGCCTACGAATGCCACTCGCCGCTTCTCGATATCCTCTACACCTCCAAAATAGTCGAAAACGGTCCCATCTAGACCTGCAACATGATGGTATCTTCACTTTTAGCACCTACGTGATATCTAGAAACCTACTAATCATCGACTGACTTGAGCGAGCGAGCGCGTGCGACGCAATGGTCAGAGGGCTCTGAAACTCAGATGATAGACCCTTCCGATGGTCGTTGATTCGATCTCGCGCTCAAGGCTCATCGAGTCTCCGATCTCTCTGGAGTGGTCAATTGATACCAGACTTCTCTGGGAGGATTGCAGCCCTTACTGATAGATCAGAGGTCACCGCAGGTCATTGTAAAGGACAGATGTCAATTCAATCACCTCAAACGAAGCTAACGATTGGAGACAAATGCATGGCTTATCTCTCAAGAATTAATCAACGCCGAGAATTCAGTCCTCGAGATCCTTCAACTCAAGCGAATCTAAGAGTTATTGCGCCTCACATGGTTCCTTCTCATTGGGTTCAGCTTGTTCTAAGGATACGACGGGCACTGTATCTTTGACATGAAGCCCCTTTCTGAAGTTTCCAACTATGTAGTCATATGAGGACTTCAACCAACAATCAGTTGGCTATCCTGCTGTGCATTTCACACTTCATGAAGACTTTGCAATTGATGGGACATATCCAGCGGGACTTCGTACTAGACATGGCGAACCTAGCCTATCTCGTTCCTCGATATCTTGGCGACTGCGGCCAGCATTCTCATGTTTTCATCGTTTAAACAAATCGGGTCCAGATCCTTGCTGTCATTTTTTCTAGATACGTGACTCGACGCGGATCCAGCATTTCCTGGAATCCACTTAAATGCTCATATCCAACATTATCCACAAAGATCTTCTAAGTTTCTGCGTGTGAACTCGGGGGCTGCTCGAGGACTGTCTCGTCTTCGTCATGAAATTTGTTGAATTCCTAGTCAAGTCGATTTACCTTGGAATCCAAAAATAACTGTATGTGCTAAGGCGTTCTTTCATGGAGGAGAAGAAGCGAAACTTGTTCCGAACAAGTCTGGTAACAATTTCCTATGACGGCAGAGATGAAAAAGTTGGGTGAACCCGAGGCACAGTCGAAGCAACTCCATGTCTTGTGATGAACACCATTATCACATTCGGGTAACATTTCGGCTGCTGCTTGAAGATTTCCAATCCTTCCGTTTGAGAATGTACTAAAATCTCACTTAAGACAATTGCTCATATGATCTTGAAGGCAGCCGAAGCATCCCCACTTGTACTCGCCGGAGAGCGTTAGAAGAGAACTGAACTTTGTTTACTAAAACAGCGCATAACTATACACTGTGCTATCCCCACAAAACAATCATAGTTGCCATAAACTCCTTATTCCAGATGAGAAATGGTAACCTAATAAGACTGTTTAGACTATCCAAGTAGTTGGTTTCTCGGCTGCACGCACTTGCTTTTCGGTTCAGTGAGGACAAGAATCGTAAGGCATTCTACCTCACAATCATTTCGAAATTAGTTTTTATCAATTCATAACATTCTCAGAGACTCACAGTAGCTTTCAGAGGCTTTCATCACAATGCTTACCTCTTTTGGGACCTTGGACCCAACCCCTGCGTCTCTAATTCCCCAGTGTGTTTCTGGATAATCAGGCATCTAACCTCCACCGTATCTCTGTTAGACGCAACACGCTGGACGTCACAGACGCAAAGCGTTGGGTCTATGGCCCCTGAAGGGTTAGAAACCCGTCATGATAGTAGCGAAATCCGTTTACCTAAGAAAAGCGAGTTTATTGTCAAATCCCTTCGATTCGCATCCAGATGCCAGTCAGTCGTGTACTGTACTTCAGCTCGCCGTCCATCACATACCAGATCTACTCTGGAACAATAGGCGAGATCAAGAACAGTATTCCCATGTCTCAAATACTTCTAGCAAACAAAAATGTTAGAAGAAAGTGTGGCGAGGGCTACATGGGATTCTGGAGATGTATGAAGCCTTGCATCACCTCAATGTTGTGATCTCAAAGTTTTCTGCGTCATCTATCCGGCATGTTATTGTTCCGTGTTCTTCGCCACGTTTGTGCAGCATACGGATTTCTTCACGCTCAAAGAGCTCCTAAAACGAGCTAAACGATAGAAGAATAATGCATAACACTAGCATAAATGAAAGGATAAAAGATAAAGCTCTCGGCGTTGATCAGTCCCTGAGGGACGCGCCATCCATCCAACTTCATGAAACATTGTTCGAGGTGATTGAACGCATACTCGTCTTTATGACTCGCGGTGAGCTACTCCTGTATAAAGGCAGTGCTGCTGTCTCCCTAGACAATACACACGCTCTTTGAACACTAGCATAAATTAATAAATGCCATTATAATTTCAAATCAAGTATTACAAAACTCTTTATCGTTCTTGACTCTATAAGAACGATATCAAAGAGCGACCTTGTTACCCTTTTGCTACTTGAAACCAGAATGGGTCTTGATCCAAAAAAGAATGTACCTATCACGTTTTACTGAGGAAGAATGGCAAATGACACATAGTCAGCGCTGAATATCCAATCTCTAACATAAAAGGAACACTTCCAAAATAAGAATCACACCGCAGATTAATGCAGCTGATCATTCCGTTTCATACTTTACTGCACGAATCCCATACTTGCAGCACCTAGTTCGTCTCCTCGCGTTCATCGCTTGTATGAGAATTCGTCCCCTTAATGAAAGTCGTAGAACAGTGGGTGAGGCAGTTCTCCTTGCAATCTCGAGGATGGCCACGCCGGAGCGTTCCGTAAGACGCTGGTTACTGAATTGTTGAAGAGTGTTCAGGCATGAATGCCGCGTCAAGCCACGCCAAGAATCACTAACCAGTAGGCCGCCGGCCTCCCATAAAACATCACACTGCTGCAAAAGTGGTAACTCAGAAAAGAATTTGACTGTTTTTATAGACCTCGTTCAAGAAATAAATATGGAATAGCATATCTTGAGCCTTTGAATAGGCTGTTATAGCACGTATGTCTTTATAAGTAAGAGGTATATCCCCCTGTAAGCAATTGGCTGAACTGAAAGGCACTGTGCTCCTGATGAGGCTACAATGCGGAAACACGTGTCCACCACTGAACAAGTCATAACGAACTCCATGAACGCTCACGATTTCTTTGAACCAGATCAAAAAAGAGATCTTGTAGATCATGGAGAACTCACCTTCATTTCCGATGGCGTAGCAGTGGTCGCAAAATCAACATCGGCTGGCCGAATTCCCATGAGGAGATCGCGTACAGCACCACCAGCAATTCTAAGTCAAACCAGGATAGGTCAAATTTATCAATAATTTATAGATAGAGTAGTATGTGTCTGCGTCATGGACGATAGAAATACGACTCACCGCAGTTCATAGTTATTCTTCTTGAACAGATCGGAAAGCGTGCTGAGCTGCGGCGTGAACAGAGACCTGAATTCGTCACTGTTTCCATTACGAATTTGAGAGATTCCGATATGAGGAGAATGTGTTCCATTCAAAAGTGCACAGCAAAACCCAATCAGGGCATTTTAACAGTACTTCAACTTTGTAGACCCTGCACATAGCGCTGTGGTAGAGATTCTGCTCATTACGAGCAAGGCCTTGCTTGGTCTCACTCGAGGCCAACCAAGGTTCAAAGTCCCGGAAATTGGCGCGGTGGTAGCCTGTGCTCATGATATGGGTGAAACGCAGGTTGAACTTCCGTCTGTGGTCGAATGTGTAACATATCGCTCAGCAATCTTAGATGTGTGTTTACTAAGCATACAGCTGACATTCTCGCGAAACTCTTTTCGAAAAACGCGAACAACTAGGCCTCAAATGCGCTGCTCGCTTCCGATGCAGATAAGAAATGTCTCGAGTGAGAAATGATACCGAAATTCAGGTGTGTCGATCTTCATCGTCCTTGGCACGACTTTCTTCGTGGGCAGAACTGTTCTAACCACCGAATAGCTTGACTTCCGCAACAGTTTCCACAAAATCATACAAAGACATGCGACTAAGTTCGATCCTGAAAGTGAGGAATGCAGATCTTCACTATAATTGCAGTGACTATCACTTCTAACACTACCCGGGCGAAGTAGCGCGCATCCGCTTCAGCGCACATTTTTGTGGGAACCAGAAAAATGTTCGGTGAGTTGGATTCTTGGGACACTCGTCCATACTGTTCGGTTTTCAGAAAGCTAAGAAGGGAAGAACGAAAATCCAAGCCGAAAGGCGGCTTTCAAAAAGCGAAATTCAGAGTTCAGTTCAACCGTGCATGGATTTAGTGGCGCCCATGACGTCAGGAACGTGTTTACAAACATCTACGTCTAAGTCGATGGCACTCTCATCCAGTTATTTATGAACCAATGAAGAGGCAAATTAGAGACTTTACATTAGCACTTCACGCAGCACCCATCTATCGTACTTCATGTAATTTCCTCAAGAGCTTTCTTTAAGTGCTCCAGCTCAAGCTTCCTCTCATGAGACATTAATGCCATCCTAACTGCCGCTTCCTATGCGAAATCTCAAAGCATTAGATAACAGCGAATTTTGGCGTTGAACTGCCTTGTCATAGACCTATGAAAGACATGATCCTTCCACAGAACTTTCCAAATCCATGTGGAAAAAAATCTTTGGTTCCGTAACTAGAGCGTGATGCTGGGCATAGATTAGAACGGCTACAAAATATGGTATTAATCCAGATCCACTCAATTGTATTTCCTTGATTCGCGGTCGTTATGCGATGACGGAAATCACAGAGTATGGAAAGTACCGTGCTTAAGAAAACACCAAGTCTTTAACCCCTTAGGAACCACGTGCTGACAGAACGTAACACGCAACGCGACATCGCACATCAATCAGCTACTGTAACGGCGGTGTCGACCTTCAGGGCAATGCAGGCAGGCAGCACCTGCAGGTCCTTCGCACCTGGAGATGCTGCGTGTCTGCGACTGCCGCGCGACCGACTAGCGCGATACCGCCTGCTATCAGCGGCGCCACCATGGGTTAAAACATCCAATCTCGCATATTCTCAAGGACACTTTCTGTCGTAATCAGAAATAGCGCTGCATGAGAATAAAATCTGGGAGTATAGCAATTCATCTCTTGACTACAGATTCTCAACTAACAGCATCAATGATGATATAAATGCAATGCACTCACAACCTTCGTCATATTCCTTGATGTCGTGTGTGCTGGAGAGACTAGTACGTACCAACTCGCGTTGTTAACGTCTCATAACACACTGCTACGTTCCCTTCAAGCTATGATGCTATCATATTTTTCGTTTCGAGTGTTTTCTTAGAGACCATAGCTCGAATTTCAATATGCCTGATAATAATTTTTTGAGCCAGGCATGTCAGTGGTCTGTCAAAGAGGGCTGACTCATAGAGCCGATACACGTGTTTCGATTTGCGATCTCGTCAGTCGGGCAGTTACCCTTTCTCGTCTTTTGCCAATCCTGTGTGGGTGCTCCAGTTCGCCACACTAAGAGTTAGCGACGACGAACGTTTTACACTCTATGTCCAGTGAAAATCTCACCAAACATAGAGTGTTGTACACTCGAATGCTCTTGGCTGGTATATTCAATAAACATGACTTTAGATTTGAGTGTGTTCTTGAGACCCACACAGGATTGGCAAAAGACGAGGCAGAGTAACTGCCCGACTGACGAGATCGCAAGATCGAAACACGTGTATCGGGCTCTATGAGTCAGCCCTCTTTGACAGACCACTGACATGCGTGGCTCAAAAATGATCATCAGGCATATGATGCTATCGTCTACAGGCATGTAAGCAAATATGTATGCTCTTGATTGTACATATCTACATGCGATAGCGTAGTGGGTAATTTCGGTATATCAGAGGAAAGGTGATTAGTAAGAAGCTGATCGATCCCCTCCCCCAGCAGTCTCTTGCAAGCAATCAATTGAACACCTTAGGGAACATCTCAGCTGGGCTACCTCAATGACTTCAAGGAGAAACTTCTCGGCCGGCATTCCACACAGTCATAAAGAAGATAGACCCCTCAAGCAGCAGTCGAGCAGCACGTTAAATATTCGAAGACCCATTGATGTAGAGTGACGTGCAAAATTTTCGCGTCAGGCGGGACTAGAACCCGCACCTCATTCTTTCCGGGAATGCGTGCTCTATCCGTTACACTACTGACGTCCATTTTGCACATCGCTCTTTCTATGCTACATAGCATTCATCTGTCAGCCGCCAGCCGTCAACGGCCTGGCCCGGGACCCACACGGTAAATTGCGATAACGGGTCGTGTGAATAAGAAACATATCTGCATACTTTTTAGTCTACATTTACATGAAGATCGTTAGGTTTCACTGTTCGGATCCCAACACTTCTAGCATCTAATTCATATCCCAACATTCATCGACCCAACGTCTGCGAACATTTCGCGTATTTTCGACAATTGCTTGAGGCTCTCATCTTTTTCATGGATCTAATGGAATGCTGGGTTCAGTCGAATCTCCTTGAAATCTTGAAGGTAACCGAGCCGAGGGGTTCCCATATGATTGCAAGGGTGTTAAGGAAATCCTTTTCCCATCACTCTTGCGACAACATACGCTTGGTTTGCTATTCAAACCACTACAAGATGACGGCTTTTTGACTAACAGACTGTGCAAAAAGTTCGCGCCGATTTGGTTTTCGACAAGATTTTGCAACGAAACTGCACGATTTTGGCACTGTTCAACCGCGCTATCGCTTTAGGATAGAGCTGTCTTGGGACTAATTCGCTTGCTACTCATGCACGAATGGCGCGCAGGGGAAAATCTGGCGAAGCGGTGCGCAAGATTAGTGGAGTGATACGGTTACAGAAAGGACAACTAGAAAGTGATTCCAAAAAAGAATGTTTTAAGCCTAAACGAGGTTGGTACGCCAGGGTCAGACACCGGTGTTTCGGAGGTTTTATGCAGAGCTTAATGTGGGGCGGTGGTCAGTGACGAGGAGGCCGAAACCTCCAAAACACCGGTGTCTGACCCTGGCGTACCAACCTCGTTTAGGCTTGAAACTTTTTTTTTTGGAATTATTTTGGATGTTTATTACGAGTTTTTAAAAACAGTCGATGTTATGGACTAGAAAGTGGTTTGCAAAGTTCAAATCTGAAGATAACAATCCAGGGAGGCACAAGAAATTGATGGTCAAATGGTCCTCAAGATGGTCAGCCGGCCGCTTTACAAGCATTTTCACCTATGCGCCATTCATGGATGAATAGCAAGCAAATTTCTCCCCAAGAGAGCTTCATTTCGAAGCAAGTATAGGCAAGTCATATACCAAAATATCCGCCAAAAAATGCTCAGTTGAACAGTACCAAAACCATTCAGCTTTATTGCAATCATATTGGAGAGCCTAAACATCTTTTTACGCAACCTATTAACTGGCTCCATATTCCTTAGAGAGGAGCACTAACACTAGTGTTTTGCTCGTGTGTACTGCATGGCTATGAATTTTGTTCGACCTTATTTCATGAGGTCATTGCCAATAGAAAGACTAAGCAATCCGAAATATATGAGGTATAACTTGGAAACTGTCCAGACCTTGACACGCTGCATTTAATCACAAGTATTTATCTTCATAACTGTAGATGACAGAGTTGATCAATATTACAAGATGAGATATGCTAGCTTAGACAGACCTAACAGCAAGAACCTGAATGAAAGACAACACACCAGCAGAGTACAGGATGTTACAAAATCGAGCAGGAGGAACAGCCCCTTAAGAAGAAAATGATAAATACACTAACTGAAGCGAAACCCAGCGTCTCCTCAATGACTATAATGAGATAAGTAATGATATCCTCCAGTACAAACACTGTAGTAATTCTTAACGCTTAAAGCATTACACCGTGAGATTACAAAGAAGAACGACAAAATAATAATAAAAACCTTCTAATAAAAACTGGAAATACGACTAGAAACAGAAAGGAAGATGTGTTAGTGATTAGTATAGAAACATGTTACTGAGAAATTCTACTGAGGCACTCTAATTCAAATATTTATGAGAACCGTAGATCAGTAGCAGCCGAAAATTAAGTGCATAACAAATTTGTCTCCATTTTAGATCCGTAACAGCAAAAGTGAGTGGTGAGAAAATGACTTGATGACCAGCATTTAGTCGTGGAGATTGTTCTTCATAACGCATGTCGATTAGATAAGGAATAAAAAGGTGAAAATACGGCACAAATAAGGGAAGAAAGTAAAGTATGACTTGTTAGTACGAGACTTATCGCAAGATCGACCCTACTCTTGAGGAAAATTACAGCCAAACGAAATACAGATTTTGCAATGAAAAAACATGACAAGTTATCTGCGAGGAAAAACTGGTTGCTCGTAAGCAATCTAAAGTTTCTATGGATAACAAGAATCAAAATCCAACAGAACAATCTTTGTATCTTCAGTCCCATTACGAGAGCCAGCTGCACATGCTAGCAGTTATTGGTGGCCTTCAAACGCCAAATACAACCACCGCTACCGCCAGAGGACAGAAGTACAAGATCACGAATAAATTCACCTGGAAAAGGAATGAAGATAAAGGGAACTAGTTGGTTGATGTGTGAACCATTGGCGAGGTACAAATGATGGAATGTGTATTGATTTGCCCATAAATTTTGTCCTCATTTAAACGGTCTCGTTTCAAGGCTCGAAAGAGGCTAAAATCTGATGTGGTAGTACCATAAAACCTCACGGTAAAAGAACCAAAGCCCAGACGAGCCACTCCAAAATGTGGCGAGTGGGGCAATGTGAGGGGCAAAGCGTTATCCTGGAGAAGGACGGTACAGTCGTTCCGGAAGCTTTCTTCGCACTGCTGTGACCAACTTCTGGAGTTGTTTCCCGTGAACGTCGACAATGATCGTAGAGCGGTTCCCAGAACAGCATGCCCTCCCAATCCCAGAAAGTCGAGGGCATGATCTTCATCCAAGCTTGCTTGAAGTGTCAATGCGTGAGGTGTCCATCGTGCATCACTTTACGGTAGCCCATTTCATTTAGACTAGCAAGTGATGATGCTACGACCGTATCTATGCGTCTAGAGCATTCTCCAACACACTACAGCCTCTTTGGCAATAACTCGACTTGAAATAGAGAAAAAACCGAATAAAACAGTAGACTAAAGGAAATTATGGGAATTGATAGTTTGCAGAAAAGATCGACGCATCTTGTAAAATCCGTGAGTTAAACACTCATTTTGTGCCGATAAGCTAAATAATGTGATGGACTTCCGATGGCTAACAGGTTGCAAGGTCCAAAAATGAAAGGCTGAAAAATGAAATTGAAAGGCCTCACATTTGACTATGATTATCACCATGATTCCTTTCTCAATAAATTTTTCTGCATAAATTTCTTGTGGAACAAGCATCACAAGGTTCTCTTTGGAAACTGTAGTAGAGGTCGGAGTATTTTTGAGAAAGCAATCGGCCTTAAAAATCCAGAAGCCCTTCTAGCTATCACCTTATCAGTAAGCAAACGGAATTGATCACCTGTCGCTTGTAACATCTGTTGATAGCATCACTCTTCAAGTCCCTCATTAACATTACCAATTTCAATTTGCGTTTTGCTGTCTCCCAATATGTTATAAGCTCTTCCAAAGAATTTCAGAGCATCAAGAACTTACCTTTTATTACGTCCCACAATTTCACAGCTCCATCATCTCCACTCGTCACCACAATACCATTGTCAAGAAATTGAAGAGATGTGATAGCGGACGTGTGTCCATTCGGTCCATGAAGGCGATACATGCACGACCCATCTCTAATATTCCATACCTAAAACTTCTACAGCACAATAATTGAGTCCGAGAAAACCACTTGTCGCTAATAAATTTTCAAAGTTTGAATAAATGACTGCACTGAGACGCACACGATTTAGTCTGTAACGAGTGTTTAGAATCTTATCGAGGTCGTTACTTGAGAGCCATACATACATTTCGGAGGTATTGCCCTCTTCATCAGACCCACGCCCCACACTGAACCCTACTTCATAGCGGGGTGAAGAGACGTTGTTTATGGTGGTAGACATGCCATTGTGTTAACACCTTTTTTTCAGTCGATGGATTACAGCTGATAATTGATATGTCGATGAGATGGATTTTTACAGGATTTAGTGTAATCAAACCGCGTGTTTTCTATATAGGTAAATAAATAGGGAGTACAAGTACTCTGATGATACAACATGAAAGGATAAAGCTCTCGGCGTTGACTCGCGACAACCTATCCATGTCTCAAGTCAGCGCTGCTATTATATGAGACAAGTCTGATACCAATTCACCGACCCCGCAGGGATGGAGGGCTTAATGAGCCTTAAGCGTGGTATCGGGCCACCAGTCATCGACTAGTTGACGTGTGTGTCGCAGAGTACCTCTAACCACTGCGCCACCACTGAGCTTCATCTTTATAACATAACAATGAATTTATTTATTATCAAGAAACCAATGAAGAGCACAACGAACCCTGACATCACTGTCGGCATTGCACGAGACGAGTATGTCTCCTCTTAATTGCATACCAGACGTTAGAGAATGATGACCAGATAAAACACTTATGCAAGTTCCTTTGGAGATATCCCATACTCGTATGGTTGTGTCTAAGCTTCCGCTAACAACAATATTACGTCGAGCATCCAGCTAGAAAGATTTGGTTAGAAGTATGTGAAGCATCTCCTAGACCGACTGTCTGTCAAGTTCGGCATTCTTCAATAATTCACAAATTTATCTCTGGCGGTTCCGCCTTTTCAGAGCCTGGAGAGATCAAGTTATCTACAAGCCAGTCAGCCAAACACCTCAATTACTCAAATGGGAAAGGCTTTGATTAATTTTTTTTTTTTGTGAAAGTAATGGGAGTGTTGGGCTGACTGCGTTACAAGAAACTATTTTCTCCAAGATCTGAAATAAGCGAAACCGTCAAAACACAAGTTACCAGAATGAACCGTATTGCTAAAACTGTGTGCATGACTTATAAGTAAAAACTGTGAATTCAAGTAACTAAAAATTACAACTGATGAAAACATCAAAGTAAGATTATTGCAGTTTTCTAGGTCAATGCTTCTTCTAATAACAAGAGACACTCATAAAAAAAAGACATGGCACTTACGAAGAAATATATCTGTAATACTCCTATTATGGCGCAAACGAACACCAATAGCACACTCATTCACGTTTCGGAGATAAACAAAACTACTCACCAATAACGAGTACACTCGATTGGTGTGACCAGTTAGTGTATATATACAAATACCTGTTTCAAAATCCCACACCTGGAATTGATTTCATAAACTAAACGAAGAAAAAAGTTGGAAGAAAGACGTAAGAAATTATGATTGTTTGAGGATGAAGCACACTGAAGGTAGTACAAAAATCTTTAATGTTAATCGTCTTCAGTATTTTTTCTTGATGGCCTGATGCGAGGTTATCGACAGTATTCATTGGCTACAATTTCGTCTCGGAAAGGATTCCTTGAAGTTTTGTTGGACGAACAGTTTCCATCGGACATTGGATTCGAAAGCTCAAATCATTGGGAGTCCAAATGACGTTTTTTTTTCAAAAGCTTTTCTATAGCGCTGATCATTCGAAATAAAGTTATGCTTCACACGCGGTGCGCGCTTTCATGTTACGCTTATTTCTCTGGAAGCATTTAGGGCAAATTTCTTTTTCAAAGTAGAGAAAATCCTAAATTCGATAACAAGAATCGCACTATGTAAATCAGCTGCCGATCCACAGCCATCGCATACTCAACCGACAAGCAATACGCAGCATATTTGAAGCTCAATTTTATCCTGCCTCTACAGTGCAGCAGAACAGTCTTTTCAGCAAACAGTTTGTCGAATAAGCTATGTCCTGGGAAAAACACGCGTGTGTGAAACAATTCCATTTCCTATGCTACCAGTGGTGTTAGGAGACCTTCTAGCAAAACAAGTAAACTTTCGAAATTGCCGAAAAAAGCTATCCTATGATTACAGACTGTTTGAGAAAAGAGCTCTATCCAGCGAAATGATAACGCGCGTCGGTGTAAAACGAAATATTATTACTAGTGCTACAGCGTTTCAAGCTTTTTGAGAAGTAAATACATTCTTGGATTCATAAAATTTCAGCTTTCGAGCGGCTACTACCAGTTTTGGAAAAACGCTTTATCTAGAGAAAAGGTCCTTCGAAAATCCTTTCTGATGGCAGAGTTGTATCACTTATAGAATACTATAGTGACACGATGGCTGACGCCCCAATGGTTTGGTCTTTTTCGGAGCCGTTTAGCTTTATTTTATTCCTCCAAACGATCATCAGAGAATCTTATTCAATGTAGGACACTAAGGGATTGTCTCCAATGAATAATAGAAGACTTGAAAGCGATACGATTTGAAAAAAAAGAGAAACCACCAAAATGTCAGCCAATGTAATATTATTATTTTATGCCATTATACTCAATAAATACTATTGTTAACAACATCATCTCTACCTATTAGGGAAAAGCACTGAATTATTCAATCTGTGTCAAGATTAGATGGTTGGTCCTGGATATAATTACCTTCACAGTGAAATCGTATGCACCCGAAACGATGCGACCATCATCGAGATCAAATTGGACACATCGAACTGCAGCAACATGACCAGTGAGGTACTGCTCACACATACCAGTTTCGATGTTCCAAGCTCTTAAAGTTGTATCGCGCGAACCAGACACTAATCTACAAATAGAGAATTTCACAACTACGAATTGTGAAGCAACTCCTATAAAATTAACAAAATAAAACAGCATAGTGATATTCGATCAGTTAAAAGAACACGGCGAAATAGTAAAGGGAAAATAGCACCACGCTTACATGTTCCGACAAAGGCTCATGCACCGAACAGTGCTTTGTATGACCATGGAGTGTATGAATCAACGAACCGTCTTTCGCTGACCAAACCTTAAGTATTAAGTTTTTATAGCGGAAGCAAAACATTGTTTCACTCATATTTATCAACCGATCACCTTCACTGTACGATCGGTCGACCCACTGATGATATATTTGCCATCTGTGGATAACTGTGAAGTCCAAACCCCTCCAGCATGACCGACAAGTGTGAAAAGCAGCTATAAGAGGTGACTTCAATAAAAAGCAAAAGCTTTTATATACTCCCTATATATATGTATGTATATACATACACTTACACAGATATTTACGTATAAGTACATTCGCGTATACACCTACATGTACATACACATGTGCCTGCATATATGCACATATGTATGTGGCACACGTACATACATATATATATGTCTTAGAGAGTTGCGAACGTGTTTTATTCTTCAAATCGTTTCTCTGTCTTCAGACACTCCGGACTTCTCTTCGAGTTTCACGTGGTGATTCTTAATATTAAGACTTTTTCTCCGCAATCTTTTTCACTACAATAGTGACGTAGCGAGACAGGGTGGAATAATGAGCATCCATTCAGAATAAAAGTTGGAAATTGTCGAAAGCAAACAAGAAAAACACAAAAACAAAGAACGAAAACAATACCTTCCCTTGCTCGATGCTCCACACTCGTAAAGTGTTGTCATCAGAGCCTGTGACTAGCATATCACCTTGGATCTAAAACACTATCATATCATACCCTGCACACTAAAGAATTTTAATAAAAAATGATTGTTACATTTCTTCTTTGACTCGTGTGAAAAGTTCTGGCTTTCCAAGTTTTGAAGTGATTTTTGATTGATTTCTTCAAATAAAGAGTTACGAGATCACGCTCGTGCTTAGGCTTAGGCTTAAAAATTTATGGGACCATAACGTTCATTGTGTCTCTTTTCTCTTTTACACGACCCGATGTCACAATTAACTATACGCGTACCAGCATTCCTGCATTCGATTCACTTCGTCGCATTTATCCTCCACAAAGCTCTTCGATTACTTCATGTCTTCCATCGGCTATAGCTAAAGGATTTCGTCCTATGAATCTCTTGAGATAACGGTGGAAATGATTCTTCTTTCAGTTATGGAGAAGCCGAGCTAAGCGTTTCCTAAGAGTTTCGTTGACTGATTGCAAGAGAGTGTTCGAAAGGGGTCGAACCCGATTTTGCTTCCTAATATATCGGATCGCTAGCTACTGCGCTGATACACTCTAGAAGCCATTACAGTTTTACTACACGACGAGAGTGAAAATTGATAGCTAACCTGTAAGCACGTAATTACGTGCTCCTCATGTCCTCTTAGCACCATACTGCCGCCAATCGGTAATCGCCGCCAATTAGCTGCAATTCTGCATCGCCGCAAATACGTGGCTTTCCAAACCGATCGGGAATACACGCTACAAACCAAACAAATTAGAATCTAATGTACTAAAGCCGTTGTTTGTTAGTGCAACTGGATTGAACACGCCGGCATCAAATGAAAAAGTATAGAGATGCACACTGTTCTCGTCTACTATGTTCAAAATATGAAAATGTGGTAGTCACAAATCAGAAGAACACCAAAAGAAAAAAAAAAGATCGGGGAACCGAGTAAAGAAACTCGCGAACATAACTAATTCCGTAGTCTCAATGAATGGACATCAAAACAATCTCTTATTCTGAAAGATAATCTGATTAAGGGTTCCATTTGAAATCACCTTTATGTGACCGCCGATTGCGGTGTTATGTTGTTTGAATAAACGCAATGATGTAGAGTGATGTGCAAAACCTTTGCGTCAGCCGGGATTTGAACCCAGATGTTACTCTTTCCCATTGAACCCAGATCTTACTCTCCCCGGAAAGAGTAAGACTTGGGTTCAAATCCCGGCTGACGCAAACGTTTTTGCACACCACTCTACATCATGGGGTTCCATTTGAATCAACTGCATAACACAGCCCTGGTACTAGACCCTGAATTTCTGCGAAAAATTTCAATCATATTCATGATGACTAGCAGAGTTCCAAAGCACACAATCATAGGCGAATACAAGTACTACACCCTCTCATTACAAGCCTGACTTGCTATCTCAAAGGCTAATATTCTCAATCATCATATCACCATCAACGCTATTATGAGCTGATAACAGAAATTCTGCCCGCATGAACACTTCTAATTGGCTTCGTTTGAGGATATGGAAATCAATGGCCGATTAGATTGCAGCTAGCTTCAACATTCAAGACTCTCAAGTAGTCGAGACACCCCTAAAAGCAGCTAATATAGACTAATAATAAAACAGCAGCTCGTGTGAGCTCATTAGAAGAGGGACGGCGAATGAAAAGCAATGCCGAGGATAGTAGAAAGCCGGTTTAGAAATTAATTTTGGCTGTCTTCCATTTTCTCCAACAGTTTACGACAGCCACACGACTATGATGTGCCTCTTCTTCAACTCTCAGCTAACATCAAAACCATGCTAGATTGCAGTTCAGAAAGCGAGTCATGCTGCCTTATTGCCAAAATAGCGAAGATATAAAATTTCACAATAGAAAATACAATTCATGTACCTTCGTCCCTAGTGCGGCTCTTTTTCTTCAGATTCTTGATGAGCGCACTCAACAAGACTTTCATGAAGATCATGTCTATGAGCATTCTGGGAAATGGGGCAAACAAGAGTGACATGGCTAACCCATTCTCCATGGCTTCGCCTTTGCCATTGGATCGATGGAATACTACCGATGTTTCATCGGCTATGAACTACCCACAGGCTTCGAACACCATAGAGATGTGAAAAAGACTTTGCTCTACTGCCCATGAATATGAATTATATGGATGCAAATGACAATTGTTAATGTTTTGTAGTCCTTAATGAGCCAATTCGGTATTTTATATTCAATTATTCCAATAAACAAAAAAGGCTCGTGGTTCTCTTTCTCCTATTTGGATGTGCAGTTGATAGCTGTCGAATTACAAGTGTGACAAAAAAAAGTTCTGGAGCCCATCAAAGTGAAAATAGACACTATAATGTTTGCAATATCATCTCGCGCCAACACGTACGTAAACTATAGCATTAGTATCGTCCGAATGGGTTAATCTAGATTACTAGAGCTACTCCACATTCATGTCTGATTAGTTTATCTACACAGAGATATAATGCCTTGGGAGCTAAGAAAAGCAACTGAAATGACACAAAAAAATGCACTTTGTCATAGAATGAGGATTGGATTGGAAATCCAACATGGAGTCAGAAAGTGGAGGCAAAGGCTGCATGGAGAGCTTGTGTGTTCCGTAAACAATCCCTAGATAAAATCAAATACGCAGATCTCCACAACTCAAATGACCCACTCGATGATTTATTTCCCTCTGCTGTCATGTCGCTAAGACGACTAGAACCTCGTCGATTAAGACTTCTGAGTCATTAACACAAAGATCAAGCTCGATATCGCTTGGAGCATAACCGACACACTCAACACCAAGTCATGGTTCACAACGAAGACGTTGGTTTATAGCCAAGGTTTCAGTTTACACTATATCAAAATTACGTAAAAAGTTTAGCATCAACTAGGGAACCATGAAGGGACCTCGATGCGAGACACTCACCTTCCGTAACTCTTTTTTTCTCGCCTTCCCTATGTTGCTCGAGCTCTGACACCTTTATAATGGTCAACTATTGTAACACCATTACCCATAGCGGTCTGCTCCCAAGCGCCAGAAGCTCGTTCACTGCAATAAACGCCTTTATATTCTAAGTAGGTGCAAGAATGGTGTCATGATTGTAGTACATTTACAAAAAAAGATTCCTAGAAGTAATAATAGCTACCTAGAAGCAATAATCGACTTTTTGATTGCTTTTTAGTGAAGCAAGTCATATTTGATTCATTCACCTAGGCACCGGAGAGATTCCAATCCTTCTCGTTCACATTTTAACCTCCACATCCGGTCGTCCTCACATATACTACGCCAAAAACGGGATACTCTTGCTGCACGTACAATGTCGTTCATCGGTAGATTAGAACCAATTTGTATAGCGAGCTTAAAAAACAGCATTGGGAGACAGTTATTGAAGCACTTCAACGAAAATAAATAAGCTGACTAAGATATAAACAAGAACTTCATATATCCGATGATGTTGAGGGGCAAGCAAAATTTTGAACCCCACACGAACTGGACCCTCTCCGTTTCTCTATTTCTCCGTTCCTGGAGCGCACGCTAATCAGTTGCACTATCGATGCCTTTGTTCTGTTATCACTCCTTGTGCGATACAAGGTATCGATCTGTCAAGAAGAAGCTGTTCAACGGTCTGGCCTAATAAGCTCATATCGGCACTAAACATAGCTACCGGAAGCCGATATGTGCCTACCAAACCAAGTCGTTTACGGTTGGTCGCTGACAGATAAACGCGATAGTAGAACAAAAGCATCGAATTGCAACTGATTAGCACAGCAATATCCGCTGCTTATGAAACTTCATAATCTGCTTCTATTGATGAGCTTAGACGAGGTTTTCAAAATTTTTAATATGATGACTAACTCGTGTCAGCGTCTTTCGAATTCATCAAAGTTCGAAATCCGTTCGGTGCTCCACTTTGCTCGATTTGCCTCAGTGCGACGGCTACTAGGACCCAAATCGAAGAAAGAACAATCAATGTGGAGACGCTTGACTCAAATCAACCTGGCTCTGATGAATATGAAACAGCCGATACGTTGGCCATGAAAACCAAAAATTAATTAAAAAAACCAAGGAACTACTTCGGTGGAGGACGACAATCACAGGAAAAGGCGAAGGAAAAACGTGGAGTCGCACAACTCGTGAATGAAGGACCGTCCAAGTATCCAAATATGTAATCCCCATGTTTGCTCACAAATATAAGCAGAATACTGGTCATCTAAACCAAGCCTCATTGAAGGTCGGAAAACTTTGCAAATCTTTCGATTTGTGTTAATATTCCTAGTGGTTAACGAGTCCTAAACGATAACAATTAACAAAAGCTCCTTACTAGCGATTGGATGTTTACGTACTAATTTAACCGCTTTACTTGTTGAAAACCAAGGATCTCCCTGTTTGAAAGATCCCGCCCGGTTAGTCGCGAAGGCACGAGGGCGTCCTCCAGGTGGTGGATAGAGGAATGAACGCGAACCAAAAGCGACCGTGTGCTTCCCAGAGACGCAGGTGGATTCAGGGATGAGCTCCTGCTTCTGCAGCGCCGACTTGACAAAACTCTATTTCTACGAGTCAAGTCGGCCAAAAGCCTGCAATCAAGCGGCTGGGAAGTACATGGGAGGCGGTTAGGAGTCGCCTCCAACAATAAGCTCCTCCCGCTCCTCCGAGAGAGACTGGCAAGCTACTCGTGAGTACCCAGCCCCACGTTTAGAGCCTGGCAAGCTATACGTTGGGTATCAAATTGCCAAAAACATAACAAATATGGGCCTCATTCCCCTGACCCGAAAGAGCCCCTGGTACGGCAGCGCCAGGTAGGACGAGTACGGAGAGGCTGCTGAAAATCTCAGGGCCAAACTAGGCTGCCGAGATCGAAACGGACTAAAATGACGATCTGTACCTACAATGCAAGAACCCTTGCTCACAAATCCGCTGTAGAAGATCTATGATTCAAGCAAGAAGGATAAGGTACGACGTCATTGGCCTGGCTGAGACGAGAAGAGCGCCATCTTTTCACGCTGTTTATGACACCGGAGAAGAACTGTTCCTTGGAACATGCGATCGCAGAGGTGTCGGCGGCGTTGGCGTCCTCGTCAAATCGAATTTGACCGTGAACATCGATTCGTTCGAACAACTAACAACCCGTATCGGACGATTACGGTTGAAACGATGTGGTTCTATGCCGGCTTTGACCATCTTCGTTGCTTACGCACCAACATCAAGCTATGACGAAGACGAAGTCGAAGCGTTCTATATGGACCTCGAAAATTCTTCAGAGAAGATCATACATTCTTCAAGGTCACTGTCGGAGATTTTACGCAAAAATTGGACCTAGAAGAACGTCTGAAGAACGTCACATAGGGACCCACGGACTAGAATGGAATGAACAGGGTGAGAGGCTATCTGAGTTTATCATGACGACCCAAACCATCCATGGTAACTCGACAATTCCAAAAGCCTCTTCTCAGCGATGGACGTGGGAGTCTCCCAATGGAGAGTACCATAACGAAATAGACCACATCTTAGTAAATCGAAGGTTTTGCCTGACCGATGTCGCTGTTGTTCCTAAGTTCTACACGGGATCAGACCATCGCCTCCTTCGCGCAACGTTCCGTTTTTCGAGGAGAGGAGAGAAAGCCGCTAAATTCAAACAACGAAGTCCCAGAACTACCATAAACTGGGATGTATTCAAATCATTAGTCGGCTCTTGGGAAGATACCGTTGTCGACAACATCGACGAAGCATACGATCGGCTCGTTGAATATCTTCACGTTAGCGCTATGAAAGCCGAGAGTCCTAAGGTCACGAAGAGACGCTTGTCTCCGCAGACACTCGAGCTGATACGTCAACGTGGAATCGCACGAGCTACAGGCAACCGAAACCTTACGTCCGAACTTGCGAAACGCTGCAGAGAAGCGATAAAGAAGACCTCAAAGAGAGAAGAGCAGCAGTTATGGCAGAAGCTGCAGAAGCTGGGAAGAGCATTCGCAAAGCCCAGCGAGGCTTCGCCAACTATAAGACCAAGATGATTGCACTCCGATACCCTGACGGGACACTTACAGCTTCCAGAAGGGCTATGGAGAAAATCATCCACCAATACTACTCGGATCTCTTCGCTAGCCATGTCCTCTTACCGTCATATAAATTGAAAGAGGATGAATATGTCGTTCCACCGGTCCTCCTTCCGAAATCCGACATGCTATATCGTCGGTGAAGAACAGAACAACACCCGGTCCAGACAGGATTAGACCAGAACACCTGAAGAACCTGCCGCCAGTTCTCATCAACACCCTGGCTCGGCTCTTCACTCGCTACCTGTCAGAATGCAAGGTCCCCATTCAATGGAAAACCAGCAAGACCGTATTGTTGTTCAAAAGGGAGACCTTCACGACATAGGCAATTATCGCCCAATCTGCTTGCTGTCCGTTGTCTATAAACTCTTTACTCGAGTCATCCTAAACAGGATTGACAGAACACTGGACGAAGGACAGCCATGCGAACAAGCAGGGTTCCGAAAAGGATTTAGTACCATAGACCACATCCACACGATTACAAGACTCATTGAAGTTTCACGAGAGTACAAACAACCACTCTGTCTCACTTTCATCGATCTGAAGAAAGCCTTTGATTCAGGGGAACAGAAGCGGTTATAGAGGCTCTGGATAACCAGGGCGTCCCTACTCGGTACATAATGATCCTTCGTGAGCTTTATAAAGATGGTCTCAACTGAAATCAACGAAAACGATGTTCATGAGGAACGGAGGGTTTTGAATGCCCCATTCACGCTCAACGGAACGACAATCTCTCGAATGCTCCAGTTACGTCCAATTTAGGTCGTGAAATCAACATGATGAACGACCCAGCTCCATAGTTGAGCAGGAGGAACGAGCGGCTTGGGGAACGTTTAAGAGCATCGAAGATGTAGTGAAAAGGACAAGAACATCCTACTCAGTGCCCACTTTTTCGACTCGACGATTATCCCTGCCCTAACGTATGCAGCAGAAACCTGGTCGCTACGTAAGCAGGATGAAAGATCACTTGGCGTTATCGAACGCGCAGTCGAAAGGTCGATGCTAGGAGTATCCTCGTATCTCGCAAATGAGAGAAAGGATCCGAAATTCCGACCTACGTCAACGATCGAAAATCAGAGACGCCGTTCTACACGCCAGGATATCGAAAATAAGGTGGGCCGGACACGTGATGCGCTTCAACGACAACCGATGGACGAGAGCCGTTACCGACTGGATTCCTCGGGACATCAAGCGCTCTACAGGAAGACCACGACCCGTTGGTCCGATTTCTTCACGAAAGCTATAGAAGAAGTATATGCTCAGCGAATCGCTAGAGCGACGAGACCCACTGGGCTACTCTGCACGCGATAAGGAAAAATGGAAGTGTTGCTGGTACCCGCTCAGAGTCACTCGACGATCAACGGGAGCGACAGGTGACAGGTGACAGAATACTTGAGAAAATGTTTGACCGAATGGATTGAGTGTAAAATTTTGATCTTCCAAGCTCTCAAGAAGGCGCTGCTGGAACATCAGTCGTTGTACTATTAATGCGCTGTGCTAATAATGGATTCAATAAATACTATTATTCCAAGTGGTGCAGTGTGATGCGGGAAATCTTTGCGTCAGGTGGGACCCGAACCCACATTTCACCTTATCCGGAGGCGCTTGCTCGAACCGTTGCAGTACTGTTATGTTACTAATTACTAGCGCCTCGTATCTGCTTATAAAGGAAAGATATGAAATCTGAGAAAGTTGCTGATGAAACCAGAATGAAATCTAATCACCTCCATGGGTAGACAAGCCAGGAAATCTTTCTGGAAATGTGGTTCTATAAGCTGTCGTACGTGGCGGACATGTTGCAGACCACGATGTACTGATGAGATGTAGAAGAGCATTACGCTGGCATCGACGGGACATTGCCTGAAGAAAATATAGATAAAACTCTTCATCCATGACAGATATTTCCAAGGTGAACGATCTCAATACAAGCTACAAATACAGGTTGTTCCATAGGTCGGAACTAATGAATAATCAGAAATTGGTTACGTCAGTGAAAATCATCAAACCTGAAACTGGTCAACCCATGGGCGAATTAGATGCGAGTCTTCAATGACAGCCTGCGATGTCGCCTCTTCGTCAGAGTCCATAGAAAAACTTAAAATAACAACATGCAGTGGCAGAATATGCCAGCGGGTGGTTATTTTTATAAAAGCACAAAACATCTCCTTGAGGGTGAAATAATGCACGTACTAATAAAGTAGTTAACACATTGAGGAAAAGACTTTGACAGTCGCTAGCCTCGGCGCTGTGCGCGGCGAGTAGTTCGTAGTGCCGAGTGGTTAGTGATGCCGCCCATCAAGAAGGTTGCTCGTTTGATCACCCTCCATGACGCTTCACATCAGAACTCTTTACTGTTACTCCCTTGACCTTGAGTATTATTGAAGGTTCTTTTATGATAGTGATCATTATAGCAAAAAAAACAACATGCTCAGCTCTCTTACAGATAACCACTTAATGCTGCGAAACACAGATCCTTGGGATAACAACGGAACCAATGGACAGATTCCGCAAAACTGACTGCGTCTTCTGCTGTACAAGTTAATTCCAGGAAGTCGTACACTGTAGAGATAATTCTGAATTCGAATTTTGCAGAATCGTCGAAAGAAATGCGAAAAAAGGTGGATATGTGATCTTAACCCGTGCATCTACGCTTCGTATCAAAAGTCGTGATTTGCAATACAACTAACCGGTTTTTTTTCCCTGAATTGATTACGTCTATAAGAACTTTCAATACTGACACAGAAAATGACTGAAGCAGCAACCCTCTTACCGACTGTAGGCATCATTAACCACTGGTTACTTGAACTTCTGGCTGCGCGCGGCGCCAGGGCTGACGTCGTGTCCCAGTCGTAACCAACAGGTTAGGTAAGGAAAATCAAAGTTCAGATACTCAAAATCCCAAACTCCACATGAATCGTAGTTCTTTCCAGTACAATAACTGGAGTGCGTTATACTACGAAATATATCTTGGATCTAACAATGAGCAGTAGGAAGCTGGAAAAGCTCCCGGTGCTTATCAATTCCTGAGCAAAGCGCCTAGCATCCACTCGCCTCACTTGGCATACTTTAAGGTGACTGCATGTACCTCAGGCCTTTACAATGACTCGTGATGGTCTATCGATACATGAAGTCGGTGCTGTTATTCTCCCAGACACAATCTGGTAGCAATTCACTGACCCCGGAGGGACAGAGGATTTCATGAGCCTTGAGCAAAGGGAATAAAACCATTCACCATGTGAGCAATACAACCTGGTTACAAATTTGCTGGGCTCACGTAAAGTACAACGGAGCAAATTTTTCTGCTCTACATGGCAGCTTTGCGCAACCAAAACAGACTTACCTCAAACTCCTAGCGTAGCGTTTTCCCTGAGACGTCAGATCCATAGGTGATTTTCGCTTAGAAGAATTCTGAAACCAATTCCAAAAAATGGTAGAATGGTAGCATAGACAAACTTTCCTGTTCTTTAATCTTGGAACTGGACAACAAAAGTCCATATCCTTGGAAGCCAGATAAAAAGCAGAAACCTAAGGAAAAAAGACGCAGAGGACAAAATGATGCCTTTATTTAAAATCTTGAACTCTGCGATGGATCTTTGAAATTGATACAAATAAATACAAAAATGAAAGAAAGTGAAATCCCAGTTGTTCTGGTCTCGAGGCAAAATGAAGAGAAAAGACAAAAGCAAGGAAACCACTATCGCGCTGGGAACTCCCAGATATGTCACGTCTTGTCACTCTTCCATCTATAGTCTTGAAATTGTCATGCGAACATATAATTGGATTCGCATGGCAATTACGCTGGATCTCAGAAACTCCACGCTAAAGAGTTACTGATACTTCACTATGAAACAGCTGCTCACCCTTATAGATTGCTAAAACTATAACAATTCCTCGATTTCACTCTTTACAGGAGCAGGTCGGCAAGGATCTAATCCCACAGCTCCCTCCCCACCTCCACAACAACCTCTGACATCCGGTTTGGCTACTCTCGAGATTTTAAAAAGACGAACTCGGCCAATATTCAACGATGTTCGCGAAGATCAAATCCTCAAGCAATGGAGATGAATCGAATCCAAAGAACTGGGGCCAGCACAGTAGAAAAAGGCTGTGATTCGGGTCAAATAAAGAATAGAAGACAAAAAGCGAATACAGAAATTTCTTGACGTTGGCTGAGCAGAAGTTTTCGTCGACAATCTTTGTGAGGGAGCATGATTAATACGTTGAAACAATAAATGTAGATAATTATTGCAAATCAACACGTTCAACAAATTTTACATAACAAACTAAGAAAACAGTCTCATTTAAAAACATAAAAACAAAAAAATAAGTTTCTGAGCTTCACCACCCGGCAAAATTCCAGAAACGACTTTTGTTCCAAATACTGTAGCCTAAAGGCAAAGAATTAAGGATGCGGATGCGGCGTTGAACACTCTGAGAAATGTACTATGATTTCGACTTATCAAGAATCGAGATAATTGAATACATATCTGGCCTTTACAATTACTCGCGGTGGCCTACCAAGCAATCAAATCAGTGTTGATATCCCACCAAGCAAATCTTTCAGCAATTCGCCGATTTCACAGGGCTAGAAGGCTCAGTGAGTCTTGAGCGCGGGACTGAACCAAGAACCACGTGTGAGTGCAGGACACCTCCAACCACTGCACCACACTCGTCCCATCACAGTAAGGGTATTTACTCAATACTTCGGTGCAATACAACATGTACTTGCTGCTTTTAATTCGTTTTGTCAAAACCTGGCAACATATATTGAGGATGATCATCACACTTGTATTTTCTACTCTCTGTGAGAGAACACGTGAGACTTCAGAGAGAGAACGACACTAGAACAGATTTGATACTAATGAACGTGGGAAAAACACGTGCTTTGCAACTTAGAGTCCCGCTAAATGAGATTTTCACACTACAATCCGGGATATCATTAAGAGCTTGAGAAATACTATCGTCTGCAAGGTCTCTACTTCTCAAGAAATAACAAATCTATTGCACAAAACGATCTATGGAAATTAGTTCTCAAAGAAAAGTGCGCTCGATGACTCCTAGGCTGCCATACTTCGCAATAAATCAAAAGATCGACTCTCAGTAAACCTTGACATGCAAAAATTGAATTGTCCCATGAATTAGCAGTAGTACTTCGGTTCAGCAGTTCCGAGGTGTTAAATATAGTAGTTATTGAATACTGTAGGGTTAATTTTATGGGTCAAGAAGGGTGGGTCAATTTTGATTCGTGAATCTATTGGGTCAAATGGCTTCACTGTATTGTACTGCATTACTAGTATTCAATAAATACTATGTTTCACACCTCGGAACTGCTGAACAGAAGTACTACTGCCACATTCCTACTATGCCGAGGTTGACTGATAGTCGGTCTTGAGAATTTGTCTCATGAACTGTTTTTTCTTCTAGCTTTCCTGGGACTGGTATGAAGGACAAAGGATAAAGTAGTCGGAGTCGATCAATCCCTGAAGGATGCGCGATGCATTCATCAATTCTTAACTTCGTTTGAAGTGGTTTAACGCGCATCTGGCCCTTACAATAACTCGCGGTGGCCAACCGATGCATGAAGTCGTTGCTGCTAATCTCCTAGACAAGTCTGGTACCAATTCATTGACCTCGGAGGGATGAAAGGCTTGGTCAGATGAGTGCGGGATCGAACCATCGATCGTCGGTTGGTCGATCAGGTGTGTAGGCCTTATGAATACTGCGTCACACACGCTCTAAGATTGGTGTATCTTCTTCAAAATCGACGGCTGACGTTCCAACGACTTCGGCTTCATCAGAGCGGAATTTATTTGTGTGGCAACACACATGTGACTTCACCCAATTAATACGTCAGCTATCGATTTTGAAGTGAAAAACACTAACCCTGCGGAAACTTTTGAGAACAGAGAGCTCGTGAGACAGACTCCAAAACCGTCAGCGCTAGAACTTTTATAAAAAATCTCACATTACAAGCAAACTGTTCATAAACAATTATTGTCAGCAATTCTTAGCCAATTGAGGCCGTTATTCTCGTAGGAACAAAACGAAACAAATATTAAGCTGATAAGAAATTTCCCGCACTTTTTCGTTTTTGTTGATATTTTCATGTATAGAAGGTTTTGTTCTCAATATCGTTTAAGACAGCTCTTTGAGATCAAATTGATAAATAACAACTATACATTTGTTTTAGGATGGGATTGTCCAGAGAGAAAAAACGAATGTTAATGCTACACGAGTATAGTTGCGTGCCAAAGCAGCACTTGAGCACAAACGATACTCGTGCAGCATCAACAATCGTTTTTGCTCTCGGGACAATTCCATCTCATAAGAAATGTATAATAGTTATATATCAAAAAAGTCCAGAAAGAATGTCTAAAGCCTAAGCGAGATTGGTACGCTAGGGCCATACACCGATGTTTCAAAAGGTTTCAGACTCCTCGTCAGAAACCTCCGCCCCACGTTAAACTCTGCATCGAAGCAAGGAGGGAGGCGTATGTGGTGATGGCATAGTGTACAATGACACTGGTCCATCACCACCTCTCAGTCGATGGATTTTGACTGGTAGATCAAAAGTTATATATCAAAATGACCTTAAAAAGCTGCTCTAAACGATAGTAAAAATAAAAACTTAAATGCATTAAAATAGCTAACGAAAACGAAAAAGTTCGGAAAATTTCCTGCCAACCTAATTTATTACAATAAGTTTCTAAATTGAAAACCAAGCGCTTTTTTTTTCAAAGACTTTAATAATGCTGATATCTGAGATTATCAGCCCATTGTCCTCTACTGTAGCGCCTATTCTATAGCGAAATCAAGCCGTCTTTGTAGAAGATGACATTGATCATGCTGAGAAACTTTCCTCCAGGATAGCAAGTGTAGTTTGTTTTGTTACCGAACAGTTTTGCAGGTTAGGCCACACATTCCCAGACCACAGCAGATTAATGCAAATCACTTTAATTGACCCCTATCACAGGTTTTCTCTACCTTGCGGACCCCAGTACTATAGCGTTTGGTTTCTTTCCTCGTTTGCGAAGATTTCATCTTCTTCAGGAACGCCGTAGAATACTAACCGAGCACGTCTCCCTGCGGTCTCGAATACAGTCAGGCTGGGGAGTTTTGTAAAGCGTTCGTTTTCAATTGCCCGAGAGTGTCGAGGGGCTGTGGGATTGGTTCGGCGCTATACCGCGTCGAGAATCACTGGCCACTAGGACAGGGCTTCCACGGAGAGGAGTATTACGAACCGTATATTACAACACAATTGGGAGAACGAGTTGGAGCATGTTTAATGACCTGAGAACATTGAAACTCTTCGAGCCATAAAACCACACGGTGCGATACCTGTTTCTCTTCAGAGTACTCGTGTATGACATCCAATTCTTGAGTGATATCGTCAATAGAACTCTGCGAAGTCAGTGATGATTTGTCCCCTAGGCTCTCATCGGACAGTCCATCCATCACCTAATCACTGAAAACATCAAATTTAACACAATGTGGAGTCGATAAGCAAACGAAAAGATGAGGAATAGAAGGCGATGAGTGAATGAAGCACGGCTTCAAAGTTCCTGAACAACAGAAAAATCACAGAACAACTCATGTTAGAAAGTACTCGATACACGATCTTAGCCCTTTGCGGACGGCATTTAATCGACTTGCGCAGGCGGTGCACGATTTCCGCTATTTAATGAGGATTTTTTCCGGCGTTTCAATAAAAATTTCAAGTTTTTTGTATGGCTCTACTACCTCATAGAGCCCTTCACACGCTCATATACTTTTAGTGCGTCTAGAACACTTATCTGCGAAAAAAAACGTCGATTATGAAGCGAGCCTTCTTATCGCTCCTACGGCTCACTAAGGAGACTTTCTCAATAAACAAGTTGATTAAGTCATTCCATAAGTTTCGGCACTGGAGAAATAAACACCAAACTTCTTGAGAAGGAGTAATTAAAAATGTATATGCCTGGTAATCATTTTTGAGCCACGCATGTCTGTGATCTGTCAAGGAGGGCTGACTTATAGAGCCCGATACACGTGTTTCGGTATTGCGATCTTGGGACTGGAGCACCTACACAGGATTGGCAAAAGACGAGAAAGGGTAACTGCCCGACTGACGAGATTGCAAGATCGAAACACGTGTATCGGGATCTATAAGTCAGCCCCCTTGACAGACTGACATGCGTGGCTCAAAAATGAACAACCAGGCATATTGAAATCTGAGCTGTGGTCTTAAGAAAACACTCGAAACGAAGGTTAAAATTGTATAATTTTGGTTTCGTTCAACTACGCATTTTCTTGCGAACATTGTGATATACAAGTTGCCTACACTTGCTTCATAATGGAGCTGTCTTGAGATCAAATTGGACTGCTACTCATGCATGAATAGCGCCTAGGGAAGCATGCCCGTTACACGTGTTTCGATTTTGCGATCTCGTCAGTCGGGCAGTTACCCTTTCTCGTTTTTTGCCAATCCTGTGTGGGTGATCCAGTCCCCACACTAAGAGTTAGCGACGACAAACGTTTTACACTCTATGTCCAGTGAAAATCTCACCGAACATGGAGTGTTGTACACTCGATTGCTCTTAGCTGGTATTTTCAAAATATCATATCTTTCGTTTCGAGTGTTCGAAATTTTTGTGTACAATTCGAGTGTGTACAGCACTCTATGTTCGGTGATAATCTCACTGGACATAGAGTGTAAAACGTTCGTCGTCGCGAACTCTTAGTGTGGGGACTGGAGCACCCACAGAGATTAGCAAAAGACGAGAAAGGGTAACAGCGCGACTGACGAGATCGCAAGATCGAAACACGTGTATCGGGCTCTATAAGCCAGCCCTCCTTGACAGACCACTGACATGCGTGGCTCAAATAATGACTATCAGGCATATTGAAATTTGAGCAGTGGTCTTAAGAAAACACTCGAAACGAAAGATGAAAATTTGGTCTATATTGCTTTAATGCCAAAATTTACCATGATATACGCCATTGACTGTGCTTCAGTCTAATGTAGTGAGAAGTCACCCATAGACCCTAGTCGTGCAGACAGCAGCCCGGGTGAGATTCAACCCTATTTTTTCTGCTTCAGCTCAACAAAAATTGTCTTGATCGAGACCGAGCACAGCATAGAGATTGTCGAGATTTAAGCTTTCAAATGACTGCTAAAATTCCAATAGAAAAAAACCTGTAGAGCGAAAAAGATTGCTAAGAAGTCGTGCACCAAAGACAACTCTAATTGTTCGCAAAAGGGTAAGGACGGGTGACCAACGATACAGCCGTTCCGTCCCATGGCAGAGTGCTGAGATCAAATGAAATCATCAGTCGTGCCAAAATAAGATAAATAAGAAAGCAGATTTTAGGATTTCTTTGATGATATAGCTGGTATCACGAAGTTGATAAACCATTTTTATTCGGCCAACGTTTCAACAGGGCGCGAGTGGCGCAGTGGTTAGAAGCGACCTGCGACGCACATATGGTTAATGGTTCGAACCCGTGCCCTACGGTCATCATGCCTTCCATGCTTCGCAGATGGTGAATTGTTGCCAGGCACGTCTGCGAGGATGGCAGCACTGGCTCGATACATCGGTAAGCCACCACGAGTCATTACAAAAATCAGATATGCAATCACCTCAAAAGATGCCACCACGTATGGACAATGCATAGCGCGCCCCTCAGGAATTGATCATCGCCGAGAGCTTCATCCTTTGCGTTTTTCCAAGGTGTCAACGTCATTGTATTCTTCAGAACCGCTTATTCGAATCGAGGACGAACGCCTGTGGAGGACCGACTTGGAACAGCGACTCTGAAGACGAAGATGTTGATAGGTTGAAAACGAGTAAAGGATGACGCTATTGACGTCAATCACTCCTAGAGGGTCACGCCATGCATTCGACTCCATTCGTTTGATTGCAGAGATGATTGAATGCATGTTTGATCTTTACAATGACTCGCGGTGGCTACCGATGTATCAATCTAGTGCTGTCATCCCCCAGACAAGTCTGGCGACAATTTGCTGATCCCGGAGGATTGGATGGCTTAATGATGCCTCGGTGCGAGACAGAACCATCGATTACGCGTACTTGCAAAACACCTTTAACAACTGCGCCACACGGGCTCTGTCGAAACGCTAGTCGAACAAATTCTATTTATCTACCTCGTGGTACCAGCTAAATCATAAAAAAAAAAACTCTTGTTGGTTAAAAACGTCGACGTTAAAAAAACCACGTTCTAGAATTTCCTAAATGGTTCGTCGCCCTATCGCGGCTGAAGGTGTTACTGGGTGCCGGATTGCGAAGTACGGTGGGAGGAGAAGGAGGGTCAACCTCACAGCAGGGTTAAGGCTGAGAAGCAGTCCGATGTTTCCACCTGGAAATCTCCGCTAACAATAACCGTACCAAGACTGACCACGGTCTTGGTAGCCATTAGTCGCAAGGTGATAATCTCCCTCTGATCCACAAGGGCCGGCGACTGCTCTAGTTTAGTGGCGACCTGAGGAGCCCTGGCTGGGCTTAGCTCGGAACTCTAAGGGACAAAAAAGCTAAACAAGCGCAACTACGCTCTGCTGAAGTTCGCACTATCAGTGAAGGCAGGCCGCTCAAGTACTCAGGTAAGAATGAGAAGCATTCTTGGTCCTTTCTTATTATGTGAGGAGGAATGGAAACCGACCTCCTTCGCTGGAGAGGAACTTTTCATAGGAGTGTTAGTGACCATTCGGAAGCTGAGACTTGTGGCTACAGCCCCACGTCGTCGGTTTTCCAGAACACCCTTTTGAAACGCTGTAGCATAAAGAATAAAGTTATGTCTCACACTTGCCTTTCGCCTTCATTTTTATCACTTGCAAAATTCGCTGGAAGCACGAGAAGCATGTCAGCGTGTAAAGAATTTTCTGTAGTATCTCAGTCAATCGTTTTTATCCAAAGTTTCTGTCCATGTGGTGGAAAAATGACGAAAAATTGAACGACAATTCTACAAACGCAATCGATCGCCCTGCCTCCCGCCCCGTGAGTTAGCCGGTAAACAAGATCGTCGTCGAAAATGTAAAACTCGATCGATTTTCCCTGCTAGACGGTATATTCGAAACATAAGCACATCGTTGGAATCACTGGAACTTACGACATCGAATGATTACGAATAGTCTAGAGAAAGAGCTCTGTCTGCCGAGGTTCAGAGCACAAATCTTTACTTTCGGCTACAATACTATCCAAAGAGCTTCTCCAAAAAGCAAACATATTTTCGAATTCCTCAGAACTTGTGCTATCTAATGAGCGCTAGCGTCCAGAGGAAGAGTCTTGGGCCAGCGAAATATAAGCGGAATAAGGGAAAAAACACGCGTTGGTGAAACATAGCTTTATTTTCGACTTTACAGCATTATAAAAGGATGTTTATGAAACCGGGCGCACAGGGCTATAGTCTGAAGTCTCAGCTTTCGAATGGTTACTAACACTGTCAATGAAAAATTCCTCTCCAGCGAATGAGATCGATTTTCATTTGATCTCCTATAATCGGAGAAAAACGCATTTCTTCAAACGGATACTCCATTATTTTCGGCAGATATTTGTTAATCTATTTATTTTACAAAACCCTTTACCACAAGTTTCTCTGCGAATCCTGGGAATTCTTGTAATCCACTGGTCTCCCGGACTCACTCCCCACAAAGATCTTTGGACGTTCCGCTTGTAACATCGGGCTGTTGCTTGAGGAATTCGTCTTCTTTTGGATATCGCAGAATATAGGTCAAGAGGATTCTCTCCGTACTCTTGGAAGTCGACGAGCTGAGGCTTCCTCCTAGGACGTCCACCTGATTGATTGCAAAACAGTGCTGGAGGGAGAGATCGAACCAACGCTCTGACTATCACCTTGCTCCCCGATGTACTGCATCGCTAACCACTGCAACATCCAACCTCCTATATAAACTAATAGCATAAAATAAAATCCTAGAACAAATATAGAAGAGAGCTCAAAAACACGCCTGAGGCAGGCACGACACCGCTTGGAGAGAGCCGTGAAGGGCGGTGCAGGATTTTGTCGTCGAACTAAGGAGTTGTACGCAGCTGCGACACTTTCGCCTAATTCGACGTCTTAAAAAATATTCCTCAGATCTGAGTGCGTAAATTTGCTGTGAGGTGACCAGAGGCGTGGCTGTGGATGTATTCTCCTGATCTCTACTCACAGGGCGATGTCGGTTCAGTCCTTTCGTCGTACGAAATCGATAGCGACAGCATCGTAGGTTTTTTTTTTAGTTTCGCATGAGTTCCTCTTTACTTCTCTAGAAAATTCAACCGGCTGACTTCCGTGGACCCATGGGCGTGTCTAACGACTCCGCCCCCTCTGCCCCGATTGGGCGCCGACTACGTCTACTCTCCGTTGCAGGACCTGCAGCTGAGTTTTGGAATGATTCGCCTGCGGTCTGCTGAGGCGTGTTGACTGCTGCTTCTTATATCATATGTGCACGTGTGGTGTCAACATTAAGAAACAGCGTTGAATACGCCAGCGCAGACCACAAGCAAATCATTCCAAAACTTGGCTGCGGGTCCTGCAGCGGAGACTAGCCGTAGTCAGCGTCCGATCGGGGCAAAGGAGGTGGAGTCGCTAGACACGCTTATGGGTCCACGGAAGTCAGTTGGTTTAACCCTTTCGGGGCTTTTTTGTATCTACCAACCGCGATCTATCGATCGAAAAGTGGTGATAGCGCAGTGTTATTGTTATGTTATATGCTATTATCGCCACTACAGAGCGCATGTGGAGCAGTGGTTAGAGGTGCCCTGCGTCGCATACGAGGTCACTGGTTCGATCTCGCGCTCATGTCTCACCAAGCCATTCATCCCTCCGGGGTCGGTAACTTGGTACCAGACAGGTCTCAGACTTGTCTAAGAGGTTAAGCAGCACTGACATGGTTCAGCGGGAGGCCACCGCTAGTCATTGTAAAGGCCAGATGTGCATTCAATCACCTCAAACGAAGTTAAAAATTGAAGTCGAATGCATGGCGCATCCCTCAGGGATTGATCAACGCCGAGAGCTTTATCCTTTATCATTTTATCGCCACTACGCCTCCCTCCTTTCTACAATGGGGAGCTTGAGCCAATGACGGGGAAGGGGGGAGACCTCCGAAACACGTGTATGGCTCTGGCGTAATAATCTTGTTAAGGCTTTAAACATTTTTAACAATTATAAAAGTATAAAGGATAAAGCTCTCGGCGTTTATCGATCCTTAAGGGATGCGCCATGCATTCTTCTTCATTTTTTAGCTTCAGTTGAGGTGATTGAACGCATATCTGGCCCTTACAGTGACTCGCTGTGGCCTCCCGCCGAACCGAGTCAGTGCTGCTTATCCTCCCAGACAAGTCAGACCAGTCTGGTAGCAATTTGCCGACTTCGGAGGGATGGATGGCTTGGTGAGCCATGAGCGGAGATCGAACCACTGACCTGTGTGCGACGCAGAGCACCTATAACCCTTAACAATTGTATTGGATGTTTATCGCGAGGTTAGAAAACAGTAGATGCTATGGATCGTTTTATATCTACCAGCCAGCGATCCATCGACTGAAAAGCGGCTATAGTACAGTGTTATTGTACGCTGTGCTATCGCCACATACGCCTCCCTCCTTGTTACAATGTGGGCGTGTGCCAATGATGAGGGGGCGAGACCTTCGAAACACGTGTACGACTTGTGGCGTAATAACCTTGGTAAGGCTACAAACATTCTTAACAATTATATTGAATGTTTCTTGCGAGGTTAGAAACAGTCGATGCTATGAATCCTTTCGGTACCATAGACCAACGGTCTGCGCATCTCAAACTGTTAACCCTGGACGGTTTGCCCACCTCCTTTTCATCTCTGACTATCCAACGTGCCGGTGTTAGAGGCAGCAGCGTGCCGTCGTTAAACGTAGCACGCTGGTGGTGAGGGATGCAGAAGAGGGAGCAGACCGTCCAGGGTTGCCAGCTAGAGATACGGAGGCTGTGGCTTACGGTTCCGAAAAGGTTAATGATATAGCGCTATCCTCGGTGGTGTAGTGGTAGCACACGCTCCCCGATTTGGGTGGAACGCGCGTTCAACTTCCTCCCGGAGTCAAATCATTGCATATTGCTCAGATTACCTAGGTGTCTATCTGTATTTGTATTCGTCATAAACCTGCTAATGTCGACAAGTCGACTCTTGTTATCTTTGAGAATAGGTTACTATCCGATCCAGCCGTGTCATGCCATAACCCATCTGACACAGCGTATATTAGCGTTATGTCAAGCACCGCTTGACCCGCCATATCACAGAAGCCATTGAAACCAGCCTTATCGTGTAGTATAGCCATATCAACATCACACACCATGCGACCCACCATGTCCATGTCAAACAGCATTTGACCCCACCATATCATGGTTGTGTTCCACTTGAGAGGTTGCCCAAGTGCGCAGTACCCAAGTTTGAGCCTGTTGTTTTATTGGTATTTTTGCTACTGTAAAGGATCTATGATTTTTTGTTATGTTAGATGAGATGGCGGCAGAGCGCATGTGGCGCAGTGGTTAGAGGTGCTCTGTGTCGCACACGAGGTCACTGGTTCGATCTCGCGCTCATGGCTCACCAAACCATTCATCCCTCCGGGGTCTGTAAGTTGGTACCAGACAGGTCTCAGACTTGTCTGAGAGGATGAGCAGCACTGACTCGGTTCTGCGGTAGGCCATCGCGAGTCATTATAGAAGGCCAGATATGCATTCAATCACCTCAAACGAAGTTAAAAATTGAAGTCTAATACATGGCGCATCCCTCAGGGATTGATCAACGCTGAGAGCTTTATCCTTTTTTTAGATGGCGGCAACTGAAAACCGATATTTTCGCTGGACAAGAACTTTCCATAGGACCGTATGTGACCATTCTAACGCTTAAATCTCTGGCTAGCGCAGTACGTAAGCGATTTTTAAAAGAAAAAAATTCTTTATAGCGTTATGGCATTAAAATATAATTTGTATCTTACATCGGCCGTGCAACTGAACTGTTATTTTGCTGGAGGAACAAAAAGCACACGGAGATGCAAAAGGATCACCTCTTACTTCAGAGACATGCGCTTTATCTGGAGTTTCTTACGAGGCAGAGAAGAAATTCTCAATTGAATAGCATAAATCGCACCTAAATCTGTATTTTATCGACGCCGTCGTTTGATGGCCGTGCTGAAACCGCCGCACCCCTGCGGGCCCAGCCCTTCCCCTCCCTGCGGGCCCAGCCCTTCCCCTCACCCCGTGGACTAGCCAAAAACACGTTTTCGCGTATGTGATTCAATCTTCTTTTTATCTGATGCTTTGTAAATAGACGTTTTTAGCAAAAAGTGAGCGCAGTGTTGAAATTTTTAGACCTTACGCTATCGAATGATCACTAGTAGTCCAAAGAAGAGCTTCTTTTAGCGAGAAAAAGGCGTGTGTGAAACACAAATGTATTCCTTTCGCTAACGCGTTATGAAAAGGTCTTTTTGGAAATCGGTCACATGCAGCGCTAGCTAGAGATCTAAGCTTTCGTGCGATTATTAACACACTTAAGGAAAGTTCTCGTCCTGCAAACGAGGTCGAATTTTGTCGCTACATTTGTCTGGGTCAAATGCTGTTTGATATGGACATGTCATTTCACCGTCTGACAGTAAGGAACCGATTTATTCTATCACCATGCTCGGTCACAAGTATTAGCCTCGCTTGGGTTATCAATCATTTCCTCAAAAAAAGGTGACCGATCAAGCTATTCAGCATACAACTTGCAATTCTAGAGTGCCCATTTTCAGTTGACAGCGGAGCTAAAAATCATGATGAGAAATTGATGATAATCTACCGATTCGTAACTGATTGTGCAAGGGCGGTAGCATAGTAGTTATTGATGCGCTATATCAGGAAGCAACGCGTTGAGCAAGGCGCTGGTTCGATCCCCTCCCCCACCAAAGTACAGTCAGCCAACAAACGCCTAGGAGAGCACCTTGACTTGGTTACTCCGATTATTGCAGGGAGAGTTGTCTAAATAAGTATTCACGGCAATCATAGAGAAGGCAAAATTCTTGAACATTGGCTGAAGCGACACTGTGAAATGACCCCTGTGGCGAATGGATTCGAGAAGATCTCGGGATCTTCTCCACGATTTCTGATGACGGATCGTCTAATGGAGCAAAGAAAAAATTATGTAAATTGCTGTTTTATGAGAAAAATTTGCAAAATTTTCAGAGCGAGACTATTTATGCCAGGGAGGCCCTGCACTTCCTCATGTTTTCGGTTACAAAATCTTCAAAAATTTACCGCTTTTTCAGCATTGATCTGATTTTATGAGTGTACATCCAAGATTGCTATGTGGTATACAAGACCTCGAACCTCAGGCGGGAGTTGAACCCGTGTTTCACCCTTGCTGTGTACACGTGCTAGCCTCTGCGCAAAACTGGATATTTTCGTTTATTTTTCTTCCTTACCATCGGGCGCTATTTTTATCTATCGAATTCCATTTTTTATGGCAGACTACTCGTTTTAACTGATAATGGATTTGTAGTCAGTATGTCGTAACAGTTCTTATTTGTAGGGTTAGTGAAGATCTAACTGATGTCATGGTTGGTTTAGAGCGTTGCTGGAGAAGAGGTGCTATATACTTCAGCCACTTGGAAGAAGAAAGACGTTTCTGACTCAATCATAAAGGATTATTCTGTAATCGAAGAGGGCAATGATGAACGAACCAGTTGCAACCTGGGTAGTAGAGTTGTGGGTTTTGCCAACATATCGTTGTAATTACCGTAAGAACATGTTTTTGAGAGGTTGCATTCATTTCAGGATCTAAAGGTTTCCGTATTGCGGAAAATAGATGTGGACCATACCAGTCCAAGTTCCTGGTTTCCGAAAAAAGTCGTCATAACGACGGATAGTCGACGTTTCGAGACGACTGCATGGGCTCACTGTTCAAGTGAATTTCGTTGAATTTCTGATTATCATTGATAGGTTTTGGTTTCTAATGCATATCTTCAAAGACTGGGGGTCTTTTACCTAATCTTTGAGAAATCATCTGTCTGAAAATGTTTGTTTGTATACGACCCTGAGTGCTTCGTATTTTATTGTGGAACGTGGAGGAAGCTAGATGGATTCATTTCAAACCAAACCAAGGAAACAAGGGGGAAGGTGTGATGGGAGTTGTCGAGCGTGGCAGAAGCCGTTCCTTTGGGCTCGGCTTATAAGTAGAATGTTAACAAAGGCTTTTTTTCTAATCGGACGCTATTTCGCTACAGTAATCGGATCCTTGGCATGAAAATACTGCAAGCCATGTGCTTGATAGCAAGTTAGAAAGAAGAAAAGTTGATCTATGGCATTAACTGTATTCAAAACCTCACAACAAACATTCAGTCTAATTTTTGAGAATGTTTAAAGCCTTACCCGAGGTTGGTACACCAGGGTCATACACCGGTGTTTCGGAGGTCTCGCCCTCCTTGTCAGTCACCCAGGCCCCACATTAAGCCATGCGTTGTAGCAAGAAGGGAGGCATATGTGGGGACGGAACAGTGTACAATGACACTGTGACATCGCCGCTTCTTAGCCGATGGATCTCGGCTGGCATCGACTGTTTTTTAAAACTCGTAATAAACATTCAATCTAATTTTTGTAAATGTTCAAAACCTCACCCGAGGTTGGAACGCCAGGGTCATACACTGTGCCAATCTCGTGTAAGGCTTTAAACATTCTAAAAAATTAGGAAAAAAGTTATCGTAAGTTACTAGGTTTTCCATAAGTTTTGGCACTGGAGTAATGAACATCAATATATTAGCTAGAGCTAATTAAAATTGCATGATTTTGGAAAGGTCCAATTGTGCATTCTCTTGCGAACATTTTGGTATAATACTTGCCCACACTTGTTTTAAGAGGGAGCTGTGGTTGGAACAAATTCGCATGCTACTCGTGCACCAATGGTACTTAGGGGAAAATCCTCGTGAAGCTGAGCGCAACATTAATAGAGCTTCGAGCGACGATGCGGTTGCGGAAAGAGCGACCAAGAAGTGGTCCGTGAAGTTCAAATCTTGAGAGAGCAGTTTGGAAGATCAGTCGCGCTCTGGCAATCCACAGGCAGTAATCTTGCGCGCTGCTTCACCATCATTTTCCCCTACGCGCCATTTGTGCATGAGTAGCAAGGAAATTTGTTTTCAAGACAGCTCCATCTTAAAGCAAATATATGTAAGTTGTATACCAGAATATTTGCAATAAATGCGCAAATTTACGATACCAAAACCATGCAGTTTTTATTACTGGTGGTTAACAAATTTGGTTTATTGCTCTAGTGCCAAATTTTATAGAACGACATAGTACTATAGTACTTTACGCAGTACTGATTTCTACTGAGGTAATGAAAGCTTGACTGGGGATGGCCGAGTGACTAGTGATGCTCGGCGCAGTTCAGTTCCGGGTTTATACCACACATGCCGCAGCATACTCGGGCAGTATCCTACGGCGTTCGTGAATAAGATGAAATCCTCAAGCAAGCGATTAATGCGAGGTGACGTATCGAGTGCTTGAAAAACTGAGGCCCACAAAGAGGAGAAACTTTGATAACTGAAAAATTGGTCAAATACAGTGATAAGGTGATATAAGGAGGTGTTTTGTGATTGTGTTATGTACACACTACTCTCTCCAGACCATGAAGAAGGCGAAACCGCCGAAACTCTAGCTCTCAGAACAATTCGTGTGATGAAAACCTAATCTATACTTACAAAGAAAAAACTACCAATTATTGCGGAATTTTAGTATTGTCAGATATCGGTCCTGGGAATTAGTATACCATAGCTATCAGATAATAGGGGACATCCCAATTTGTCACTCAAAGTCGTCATTTTCAATTCTGTTTGCTAAATATCGTAGCCAAAAAATAAACGCAGGGGACTATTTGCAGGTAATCAACTCAGTACTCATAGTTCAAACGAACTGCCCTGCCCCATGGAAAATAGTCCTGAAAGTAGCATAGCCTTGGTATGTTCATCTGTTTAACACACATATTTTGAAGTATTTTTTGTTTACTTCAGACAGTGTCTACGGAGACAACTTCACTTGACGACCTGGATTGTACTCGCTGCGGCTCAGCACAAGTATAAAACACTTTTTGAATTTGTTTTAGCACAATCTTATGACGACTTGGCACCTATACGTGCACTTCTTTCCGGTGTCTGCTTCGGTGACGAAGAGGTTTTTGCAGTGTAGTCTCAAGATCATGGCTGATTTGAAAGGGGAAAAGAAAGACTCTCAATTCACGCTGAATTTGATACTTTAGGGAGTTTTTCGGTTTGATAAGATAACAGGTCATTTGAGAGAAGGCGGATTAGTTGAAAAATGCTCATTCATCTGAATGCTGCTACGAGTTCATTTTGTTCTTTCGGTGAAGAGATTTTTTGCAAACATTCAAATGGCAGTTTATTGAGGGAACAGTTTTTCCCGGACCAGCTAGAGCTTTATATTTACATTCATAGGCTATCGATTGGTCACGAAAAGTCCAAGGAGATTCATTACCGCTACCATGCGTGGCATTACATTTCACGCGGAATCCATAGATATCGTATTCTTCTTCAAGTGGTTTATTTTTGTGCTTAAAAGTCCTTTCTCTGAACTACTTGTAGTCAATCCGTAGCTCAAGAAATGTCGATGTGAAACCTCAACTCACCTATGTAAATCTGCCCTCTGAATATTCGGCACTTTATTATTTGCATCAAATCGCCTTATAAGGAAAATGAAATAAACTCTGTGGAAACATCTGCATGAGTCAAACGACCGAGTTGTTGAGTTTGTTAACAGGCTGAAGTGAAAGTCCCTTAACACCCATTAAAAACTCGAAGTTTATACGTGAATCCAATTAACCCCAATAATTGCTCTTTAAAATAATGATCATGGTTATCCACGATCTTCTGCCAATGATCTGCCACCTTCCGAATCTGCTCGAAATACCGTTTCTTTGGTTTTGAATTTAAAAACTCCTAACATACCTCTTCAGCTTGATCAAATGTCAAGAATAGGCGTGTACGTAGGTAAAGGCTGGAATGGGGTTGCTTTTCGAGACTGATATCCGCACTTGCGATTCGTTTCTACTATTGTGCAGCAGTCATATGGCTCACAGTTCTTCACCTTCGGCACCACGGAGCTCCTTCGCAGCACCTCTTATCGAAATGCGCTCGCTTTCAGCAATAGGTTATCAAAACTCGAAGCTCAAAGTGGTTCACGGTCATCATTTGATATCCGAAGAGTAAATTAAAATTTCATGAATTTTACCTAGCGCTGCCGTCATAGTTTTTTTATGGAAATATTCCTGAGGCACAAAACCGGTACTGTGTGAAAGAAACATAAAATTTGAATTCCCGCGTTAAGGAACTATCTCGTCAACCCAACAACATTTCAGGAGAAAAGTTTGAGCACCAAAATCAATCATCGGAGTTTGTGTAGTTTATCCAGATAGGACGTGGTTTCCAATGCTTCTGGCGATAACTGTTCAAGTGTCAAAATTTGGCTAGTTTAGGATCCGTCACTCTCATCCATTAATGCATCATCATGGTACCCTTCACAAACATCAGCAATCCCTCCGACTTCTTCACCTAATCCAGATGGAAACTTTGGACTGAGGTTGTTATCTTCACTCTACCCTTCCTTTCTACTTGTTCCTTTTTTAAAACTTTCTACTGCAAACACTCTCAGTAAACGAGCATGTGTCGAAGTTGGTATTTTCACTAAAATTGGCAACTGTTGCTGCAGTTTCGGTACAGTTTTAACCTCAGTGATTCCTTTATAGTCATATTGGCAGTGAAAGGAATACTGGCACAAATTCGTTGATCAGCCGTAGCGCTTCACTGAACAATGATGAAGGAGAGGAACCTGAAAAGGTCGGTAGGCAGCTTTATTGCGGTATTTGAAATAGCGCATGCTAGTGGGCTTTAAGAATTACTAGTTTTTTTAGCGTTCAGAACGTTTCCACCATTCCAACTATTTCTTTGGCGTAATTCTGAGAATGATTTTGTTCATTACTGACGAAGTTCATGATCTATTTCATAACGTAGAGCGAAAGAAATCAGAACCTCTTGCGGTGATTGCTTCTAGATCAGCCTTGATAATGACGTGTCATTCATGAGACTGAGTACTGATTGAAATAAGCAAGCAACACAACATATATGCCACCAAATGTTTATGCCAAGTTCCGTGAAGCCACAGATTTGGGGGGGGGAAGTGGCGGAGTGGCTTGTGATCTTCGGCGCGGCTTGACGTAGGGTTGAAAACCACGCCAGCCCTCTTAGACAATCAATAACGGATTTGCTACGGAATGCCCCAGCCTGGCTGTCTTCGAGATTAGAGATTAAAGGGGATGTGGTCAGCCAGCTTTCCACAACGTTCATGAAGAGAAAATCTTCAATCGAGCAATGAACGCATTATGACAAATCGAATGCTTGAAGTACTGGAACGCGCATTGTGAAAATAAATGTGGTACAGATCACATAAAGTGGTAAAGGGCAGATCTGTATATTTCAAAGTATTGTCGGGAATAATTATGTTTTTGAGCCTACGAGGAGTCAGAAGAGATTTGGAATTGAAGTGCGACTCTTCAACATTCCTGTGAATGTGCTATCTGCGAAATGCCAGGTGGATATCTGTTCTTTTGGATCCATCATTTCTACGGTTTTGGTGAATAATTTCATCAGGCATCCATCTTCATTGTCCACTTCAGCAGCGACTTCCACTGGATATCCATGTTTTGTAGAGGTGTGTACATTCTTCTTGACGTGTTTTTTTTTTTGAAATTGAGATTCTTTTTTGTTTATCATACTCATAAAATTTTCAAGAGTTTAGGGCTGCTCATCAATTTTAAAAAAATCGCACAGCATTGCGAAAACATGCGAAAGTTCATGCGGAGCGGACACATTCTTGTGAGCAATGTGGGCGTAGGTTTGCTGAGAAAACGAAGCTCAATCGACACATGTTGATACATACGGGAGAAAGACCATTCGAGTATGTGTTAGTCAATTTCATCTTTGATATATCCTAATTTCTTCTTTAAGCGAAGCACGTGAGTTATATAATTTCTTTATTCATTCATCAGGTGACGTCTCGGCAGTTCGCCTTCTTTAGAGCCTGAGAAAGGTCAAATTCTTTGCAATCCGATCACTCAAACAGCTCCATTACTTTAGAAAAAAGCACTAGACCTAGATTTCAATCGCATCAAGCACAAAAGCACTCACGCACTCTCGACATAATCACCGCTTCTTATGTGTGGTCCACTGAATGATTCAAATGGGGATCACCGGAAGGAGATCACATAGGCTCGTAATCCACCCCATCCATCAAAACAACAGTCGTATGTACTGACTCATATCACGAGTGATAACGAGGCATTCCTCCCTGCGGTTAATGGTTGGATTGATCGTGTTAATTCAAAACGCTTGCAAAATCTTTCGCGCCGATGTTCTATTTTCTTGCGCATGAGTGGTAACTTTGATATCAAAATCTACTCCGTCGTGTTTCTGTACTTTGTGTGCCCTGGCGGGGTATTCTGTGTGTTATGACGCTCGTCAACTAGGTGTTCTTCTATGCGAGCATAGAGCGACCTATTCGTTTTCGCTAATAAATTTCATCGCTGCACGCTTTGTAAGAGATAGTAAACTGTACCTACGCTGGCAATACCTCTGCCGTAAGAGCATATTTACAATCTTTATTATACAGAGACGGTCATATAAGCGGTTACGAACTAATTGGCACCTTGGAGTATTCGGTGGTATTTCTATGATAGCTACGGATTGCTCGAAATCTGCTCTTTGAAAGGACGTTTTATAGCTGTACTAATCTCATTTGCAAATATTGGGAGGACTGACGGGATTTTACCTTCATTCGAATCTTCGTTCGGAAGCGTACTGTTTCCTCTAAACTCAAGCCGAGGAGTTACAAATTCGTATCCAATAGAAGTGATTATTTTCCGAGCCAGTTACACGGATTCTACTCTCTGCTCTTTGTCTCACTTTCATCGAACTGAAGAAAGCCTTTGATTCAGTGGGAACAGAAGCGGCTATGAAGTTCTGGATAGCCAGGGCGTACCCACTCGGTAAATAATGATTTCGTGAGCTATATAAAGATTTCACGCCCAACAATATCTCCATTCTATAATCCAAAACGTCATGCCAACATTAAAATGGGACGATAATGGAGTGAAAATTGACGGTCGACAATTAAACCATTTTCGCTTTGCTGATATATCGTTCTCACAACACCAAGCGTCGGCCAGGCAATGTTAATCGGTTTCGACAGCGCCTGTGGAAAGATTGGTCTTCAACTAAATCTAACGAAAACGATGTTCTTAAGGAGTGGATGAGTTTTGAATGCCTCATTCACGCTCAACGGAACGAAAATCTCCGAATGCTTCAATTATGTCTATCTAGGTCGTGAGCTCGACATGATGAACGACTTAACTAGAGAGTTGAGCCGGAGGAAACGAGCGGCTTGAGAAACGTTGAGAGCATCGAGGATTTAGTGAAGAGGACAGAGAACATCCGACTCCGTGCCCACCTTTTCGACTCGTCGATTATCGCTGCCCTAACGTAAGCAGAGGAAACCTGGTCGTTACGTAAGCAGGATGAAAGACCACTTGGCGTTGTCGAACGCGCAGTCGAAAGGTCGATGTTAGGAGTACCCTTAGCTTTCAAATGAGAGAAAGGATTCAAAGTTCCGACCTACGTCACAGATCGAAGGTCAAAGACGCCGTTCTTACGCCAGGATATCGAAAATAAGGTGGGTGGGACACGTGATGCGCTTCAACAGCGGCCGATGGACGAGAGCCGTTACCGACTGGATTCTTCGGGAGCGCTCCACAGGAAGACCGCCGACACGGTGGTGCAGATTCCTTCACGAAAGGCATTGAGGAAAGCTATGATGCTCAGCGAATCCCTAGAGCGAGGAGGACCCACTGGGTTACTCTTGCACGCGATAGGGAAATCACCGCTCGAGTCACTCGACGATCAGCGGGACGACGGGTGATACCGATGACCCTCTGTTCCTCCCCAGTACACGCATTGGCGGCTGATCGGAACATCTTTTTCACTAACGTCTTTTTCGTATGTGAGGGATGAGAAGAGAGATAGTAAATCAGGATATTTTTACTGGCTTTCGGTACCACTTTGTTATGTATCCGTTTCTCGGTTAAGTTTATTTGCTCGTTCGAGAAAAGATAGCCAGTTATCTTTTGGTATCTTTCATCTTTCTCTGGTCTTACTTCAGAGTTCACGTGGTGCAATGGTTAGAGGTTCCCTGCAACACATATGAACGATTAACGACTGGTCGATGATTCGATTGCGCGCTGAAGGCTGACCAAGCCTTCCATCTTTCTGGGATCGGTGAATTGAAAGCAGACTTGTCTAAGAAGATTGCAACAATGGCGTCATATAGCGGCAGTCCACCGCGAGTTATCGGAGGGGCCAGATATGTGTTTAATCACCTCAAACGATGCTTGGTGGAGACAAATGCATGGCAAATCCCTCAAATATTGAGACGCAGAGAGCTTTATTTTTTTATCCTTCAAGTCTTACTTCATCGAGCAATTGAATTCTTCGCGTTTTTGTGCTCACAACTTATCAATGTGCGTATTTTATTGGATTTCAGTGTGAAGTCGACGGTTGTACGAGAGCCTTCTCATTAGAGGCAAATTTGAAGTCACATATCAAAACGCATACCGGTGAGATGTCCATTACTACTACTGGACTCGATTTTACCAAGTGGATTATTGTTTAGGCGAGAAACCACACAAGTGTCAGTTTTGTGACTATGCATTTTCTCATCCGTACAATTTGCGAGTTCATATAACCAGAAGACACAAGGAGAAGAAATTGTCTTGAAAACATCGTATAGATCAATGTTTATTTATGAATGAACATTTCTTTCACAACACTTGAGAGAGATCATTTGATAGGCTTTCCAGATCCAGCTGACGTTTTTACTCTTTCATGTCAGCTATTAAGAATCATACTTGAATACCCGAGAACATCAGATTGACATAGATACGCCTACGTCTCTGACTTGGCGTCGAAATATCGGGCATTATCTAATGTGAAAAAAGCAATTTCCATTGCTTCGCCGTTTGTGTCAAATTTTCAACATAAAACAAGCAAATAAGCATTTTGCATCTCATAAGACACGGTATATTGAGAATATTGCCTATTAAATTGTGGTTCCGTGGGGAAGTCAGTTGACAAGGTTAATGCTTCAAATTTTAAGCTGACTACCGATGGCAAGAAGCTTTCGAATCAAACTATAGAATCAAATAAGAACGACAATTCAAAGAAAAAATCACCGCATTACTCACTGAGACAATTTTCTAACCGGTAAACTGGTAAAGTAGAAAGCCTAAGGAGACATCGAAGCAGTCGACATATTTGGAAAACAAGAGTAGAACAAAAAATGCAATACGTACCATGAAAGAAAAAGCATGTCTAACAAATATGCAAACTTCGGATTGTTTGGATAGTCTGATCAAGCGCTATTGTATCGTCGTGTATACACTGCTTTATCAGAGTTCTTCATACGCAAAGTTATATTATCATGACATTATAGAAGACTTCAGCTAGAATTAAAGCTACTCATACGACACTGATTTGTTGGTTGATGACCATTGACAGTGTAATACTGTAACGTCAAATTATTCACTAAATTTTCAATTTAAACCAGATTGAGCTGGTAGTTCGTCATATCCCATCGTTAAGCCATAACGTGGAACAGAGCGTTCATTAAATCACCATCCGACTCCTCGAATTTGATTATAATACGCTGATTGTGCTGCCGAGTAGGGTTGTGATGCAAATGGAAACGTGAACACTGTTTGCTGTGGAGGATAAACAGAAGAAGTGACCTGAAATCCCAATGATTGGAGTTGGATTACAAGTTTTCAGTTTGAATATTGAAGAACGAAGATACGGTACACAGCGAGTGTGACGGTTTTGATTACTGTTTCTTCGTGCGACCGCATCATTTCACCCAAACAAATCAAAAGTATGAGATTCAACGGGAGGGATCGCTTTGATTAATTGATACAACAGCATACTGGGGTATAAAAGTCGTCATCTAGACGATATTAAAGTAAGTGGCTGCTTACAGCTGCAAACATGCCACTTTTGATCTCGGGCAGTGGCTCTGAGGTGGATTGACTGGGCTCCGCCTCTGCACATGACTCCTCCTCCTTTGAAGTGCTCAGCTCCGGTGATGTCTTTCTAAACTAGCATTTCCTTTGAAAAGATTTTTAATCATTTATGAAGTTTTATACAGCATATAGAGTTTGCATCGACCTCCCTTTAATTACTCTATTTGGCAGGGAAATATTTCCAAGTATGATGTGTCAAATCACAGGATCCTTATAGTTCTTGGATGATTAGTGGAAACCGCATAGTAGAATGTGACTGGCCACCTACCCGTCGCCATCCACCGATTGCGGACTGATGGAGTCGTCACGATGATGAAGTGTTCCGGTCATCGCCTTCTCTTTCTCTTGTCGTTTACATTTGTAGCGATGGTTTTGGAACCAGATCTTCACCTGATATCACAAGAATGGCACTTTACGATGATTTCAAAACTTTAGGGAAATTCGTAAATCGTTTCGGTCTATACTATGACCTAATGAGTCTAAAAAACTGCTCAAACGACTTTACGAATTTTCAAAACAAATTTCGGCGAGACTTGTGACATATTTTCTACGTTCATATGAGTTTATTGAGCGATACGCGAAATTTTCAGGAATTATTAATCGATTTTCTTGTAAAGAAATTGATCTCAGCGATCAAATTGCTGGTCTGTTTTTTGTAAAAAGTGATTTCAGAGCATTTTCTGCAACTCCCAATGATCATAAGTCTCGTAATAGCACTTCTTACTTTTCACTTTTATGCAATACGTCAAGTTCATAAAAGAAGGATGTTGCTAACCACATCCAAAATTTACTCGGGTCTGAGGAAAATTTGTCGGCTAGCTTGCACTTTCCCGTATTCTGAATCATTTAATGAACTTCTATAGCTGAGGATTACGGTGGCGTCTGCTTGCGCATACTGTAGACATATGAGACTTGCCTGTGTCGGAGTAAGGTGAATCGAATTCGCAAGCTGTTCTCGTTCAGGTGCTGTTAGATATTTGGCTTGCTTGAATCGACGTTCCAGTTCGTACACCTTTAAATCAGCACGAAGCCGTATGTAATATCTATTAATATTAAAGTTACATTCTGAAAATCCTCAAGAGAGCGCATAGTAAGGAGCGTAGTACAAAGGAATCTAATCTCTGTACATTTGGTTTTAACTTAGTAGAATGGCCATTTTCACCTTATCTGGCGGAATAATTTATATTTAACAGATTGGTTACCTGAGCCTGACTAAAGAGCACTCTTCGCTTTCGGCGTTGTGACATTGGTAATTGTATACCGTGGACAGCGGCTCTGGATGGATCGATCCCACATGGTAGTACTAAATATGCGGCAATATTTTAAGTAGCACTAAGTCATATAAGAAAACCAATAGGCCCACACACATGCTGCAAATCGCGGATCGCCACCTCCATACCATGTTCCAGGATTTGCCATATAGCTAAGGAAAAATTCTGGATGAGCCATTAAATGTGCAGGTATTCGTTACCCTATTAGTTTACAAACCTTGTGAAATCTCCATGATATCCCTGAAAAGGTGTAGCTCCAAAGTAGGACGGTGGCAAAGTGCCTGCAGGACGGTAACCGAATGCTAATGAGTGCTCGTTCAGTGGCGAAGATGTCATTTTGAGTAGTTGCTGTTGCACTCGAGCTGAATGAGAAATTTATTAGAGATTTATTTATGTTTAGATGTGATGGTCCTAAACCTTTAATTTAAAGATAACATGCATTTGAATAACTTCAAGAAAGAAAGATAGCACAGTGGTAATGTTGTTGGCCCATCACTGAGACGGTTCTGGCTTTTCGAGACTCTCGTCGAGCTCACCAAGCCTCCAATTCCTCATATTTCGGTAAATTGATGGTAAACTCGTTTGGAAAAAGTTTTCCATTTCAGTGCAAATGGTTCTGCTTCGGTCTCAAAATTCCAGGAAGAATCAACTCGACCAGCGACATTTCAATGAAGATAACAATCCTTAAGCAGCAGCCGAATTCACGCACAAAAAAATCGAAGACTCGAGGACGATGGGTGCCAAAAAACGAGATGAATGTAGAAATTGATGGGGTCTAGAAGCATGTGAAAGAGGGGTCCCCTAACTAATTGTATTTTCGAAAAGCGATGGATTTGAAGAAGTACTTGAAAGAGTACCTCTATCAAGCAAAATAATAATAACTTGTTCGGAAATTAATTATTGTACTTTTGGAGCTTTTTCTATTCTTCCTCGCTTTTTGATTCGCATAGAATGAGTCAATTTGTTTATTTTATACAAAAATTCGTATATTGCAATAGTTTCCAGCCGATCTTAAGCCGCTTTAGAGTATTCAGATTCAAGTCTGACAATAGATTCTAGACAACCTTATCAAAATACATGAATTAGTATCTTAACACAATACTTTTGTAAAATAATTTGTAGCAAAAGGGCAACAACCATTGCTACAATTTTACATATCAGACATAAATATAAAAACATAGCATGGAACGAGATTTTTTGGGTGCATGAAGGATTTCTACTGGCAGAGAGCTGTTGCTTCAGGATGTTGAACTACAACGTACGGCAGGCAGCATGCTCATTGGCATGTTCACGTTAATGGAGAAGGAGCTCAACTCGATAATTCCATAAAATCGCTACATCAATGTCGTAGGCGAAATTGACTACTTGCTTTTGGTGATAGTTTCTTGGTGAAAATGGTCAAAACGTAGTGCTCAAACCGGAAGTCGGATGTTCTTCTTCTCCAAACAAAACGAGCGCAGTTTTCATTTCTCCCGTTTTCAACTACAAGGGATGATAATAAGAACTTAATGCTGCATACTGGAATCATTCGAGTGATAGCTAGGTTGTGACGATGACTCATAAGTGGAGTTGGTAATATTATATGAGTGCTTGGCACTTATCATTTCTCTTTACAGAAAATTAGTATTCAGTAAAAGAGAAAATAGTGGTCGCAGTGATCGGGCCTAAAGTGTCCAGGTGTGTATAGATTGGTTGTTTTCCTTAGAGTTGCAGAGATATTTGTAACAGAAGAACTCTTCTAGTTTACATTGACGGCTACTCCATTCATATCTAACTCGTGCTCATGCCGTTCAAAGTGTTAGCCATCCACGGCCGCCGAAGTACTTCGTACGAAAAGAGCTACAGAAGAGGCCTCCTTCACTCGGATCTCCCGCTCCTTTAACCCGTTCACGTTAAGAGTACTACAAAAGGACTCTAACGGCAAAAGTGGCGATGAGTTGAAGCAGTGCTTAGGAAACGAGCCTGGAGGAGGCCTGAGGAGGTGCGAATGAGGATTGGGGTGGTACTCTTAGCTCAATATGGGACGACAGGGGCGTCTCCCATGAAAGCCGCTCAACGACCACTTCAAGCCGCTCATCCGAACGATTGCTCAGCCCACATAAGTGGATGCGGCGCGAACTGCTTTTTAGCTGAGTCTCTCTGAAATACGGTACTCCGAAAGAAAACTTATGAGAGCGAATGCGTGCTCTAGTTAGTAAGAGTGTTTTTTCACCAAATAAAGGCGCATTATGAAGTTTACCAAATTCCAGAGCTTCTACGCAATGAAAAAATGGAGCGACCATATTTCTTATAATTATGTATGGTACGATGATAGTATGGAACGGCTTAAAACGTAAACTGTTACGCGAAGAATTCCATTAAATTGTTGTCTGCTAGTTGCGCTCGAGACGCCGACAAGTATAAGTACCATGCGTAATAAGAGGTCCATACATAGAACAAATGCTAGAGTTTTACATCAAAATAATATTATCTTATATTTTAACTTCGAACTTTTAGCTGTTTTAGTTTACTAATTTTCAGCTATCGAAAATTCTACACATTGTTTACTCATTCATTTATCCACATGCTTAAATTTCTGCTCTATAAAATAGCAAATATTTGCCTAAGCACTCAAGTGTTGACTTTGAAAGCAAATGACATCAATCTTTATGAAGTCGATCAATCGACCAATCGATATGAACTAGGTAGGTCAGATCAATTCATCTAATGCTGTTTTTTACTGTATTAGCGAAAAATTAGTGGAAGATTCCGAGAAAAGTTGTTCCTTACAAATTCAGCCGCGTTCTGATAGCGTCATAATCTATCTTAATTGTAGAACGTTAGTATTTCTGCAGGACAAAAATTGTATTGAACTAGCACGAAACTAGAGTGTTTATGTACTCTTAGTTACCCGCTAGCACAAACATCGTTGTTAAATAAATCAAATGGGTGCTGAGTGATGGCAATATCCTCTCCGCTCGCGCCCTTCAGCATTTACCTTATTGAATGTCGAGGTCAACACTTCAAATTTGACGATGAGAAGCTTCAGCGCCTTTCTCAAAAACACTAAGAAGATATTTTGTAGCTATTATTTGAGCCAGCATGTCATGTGGTCTGTCATAAGGGCTGACTTATAACTTTACTTATAGAGCCCGATATACATCTCTCAACCTTGACGGTCTCATCAGTCTCATCTATAAACATTATACTAAAAGTCGCGGGTGCTATGGATTTTCACTCCTCCATCATAAACAGTTGTGCGCTACCAACTACAAAAGAGCGGTGGTCTAATCATTCTAGGTTTGTACGTGGAAATATAGCTAAGTGTTTAGGGTGTGTGTGTTCCTACCGGTGCTACGTCTGGCATGGAAAAGGGTAGTTCAGGAAGAACCTGACAGATGGACACCGTGTTAGATCAATAAGGGCCCATTTTCTTGCTGATCCACATCTTTACAGGTAACTGCTCTATTAGTCCTCAATGATGCTGCAAATGAGGGGCGATCAAGTCCGAGTGTGGTCCCACGACGATGAACACTCGATCGCATCTAGTTTCTATGGCTCGTGGGTAGGTGGAGATGCTTACCTCAGAACTATTGGCCACGGATATACGCGCCGTCTGTAACCTCTGAACTACTTCATACTAGATAAAATTTGAATTCGAGTCTTTTATCGGTTTCCAGCTGCTAATCCTGAGATAATAGCATCCTCATTCTCTTTCAATGTTGAGCTCAAAGCTGTTGACCTTAAAGAATATTCTAAACATACAGATGACTCCAAAAATGTTTTGGTTATGTAGATTTGATATTGTGCTGTATTGATTCCTCGTTATCGAATTCGTGAAACCAAGCACTTCAAATGCAATAGGCTTTCAATCTGATTTCAATTTGTGTTCATTACTACGAGTTTTTGTGTTTGTTCTCTCATCTCACCGTTTGAGCTAAAACTTAGTTAACATACAGAGTATTGTAAGGACACTATAGTGCTTATAGGCAGGTTATTTAGAGCCCCTCAAAACTGTTTTAGGATTTTAAGCCATTTCTGAGCTCTTTTTTCACTTTGTAAACCGAAGAATAGAACGGCGACCTTATGCACCTAGTTTACTGAGTCTTTGCCAATTTACTGGATCTTAAATAAATACTGATTTCAATGGGCCGCTGCGGCTGGAAGGTATGCTAGCCGTAAACTATACGATCCATAAAGGCTTCTTCTTAAGAAGTGGTGCCTGTGCCCATACTTGTAAAAATTATAACTTATGCAATTAACAAATATGGTTTCTTCTTTGCTTCTAGGTTGTTAATCAGTTGAATCGAATCGATCCACTCTTACCTAGATTGTTTAGAGGTGACAGAATATTGTTTACAGAAAAACTCGATAGAGATGACTTCTCGTTCATTTTTGCTTTTTCTTTCTCCTTCGTCTTCACAAGATCATTGTTGTCGACCACAGCAATTTTTTCGTCATCGCCTCCTTTGTGCTCGGTTTCCTTCTTTTCTTTCATTGCCCTATAAAAATTTTCATTTTCTGGAACGTTGTCAAACTGGGATTTGAGAAGTCACGACCAATAGTGCTAGCGAGCGATTTCAGAATGTATAAGAAACAGGAAGAACGAGTTTCAAAGTTTCGTTGTCTTTAACTATCTCAGTCTTATAGCAGAGTCTACCGAGCTTCTAGTGATTACTTTCTCAGCAAAAGCACTAGAGAAGGAAAACAACGCATCAAAATCTTCATGTCTCTTATGTGAGTAATGCTCCCGGTGAGGACGAGATTATTACAACACTGAACGTATTACCAGAAACGGATGAATTCTCTCATTATTACGAATATTGCTTAACGTAACCATTACTAATCAAAATCATCGAATCGTAGCTCAAGAAATCTCTTTGTACTATTAATTAATATATAAAGGTTTATTGTTTATCGCTACTTATCGAAGACCAGCGCGGACGAAGTAATGGTACTCGAGCTGGTTGGTATCATTCATAATCCCGGTAATTGATAGCAAATTAGGGATCTTCACCTGTACGTCCTAGTCTGACACCAAGAAACAACTTCATTATTATGCTTTTCGAGAAATGAATCGAATAAATGAGATGAATGAGTCAATACTATTTATTACATTTTCGTCTTTACTTCTTCGCTATTCGGTATTTAATGGAATATCTTTGAGCTTCCCGATCATGGATGGAAAGGAAGACGTTTCATCAACTTTTCATTAATAACAAACTTTATCGCAGCGCTCTTTTTGATGGCTTGTAAACTTCTATAATAAACCACTTTGTGAACTAATTTCTAATGGTTTGTGCAGAAAGTGCGTATGGTTGCTTTCGATTATAAAGTCAAGTTGATCACGAAGATTTTCTGCAAATAAATTTTTGGTCAAATTCGTGCCAATTTATTCACAGCTCATAGCTACACCGATAACTGCTTTCTGCTTTACATTATTGCGGACAAAGTCTAATCAGCTGTTTTGATATGGAAAGTGCATGACGAGTCCATGAAATCTCTTTCCGATGCCCTCTACTTGAATAACTCAGAGGAGGACTCATAAGAAGCGGTGAGTTTTTTGAAATTTGATTTTGTGTTTGATGCAACTAATATTGGCTTTGTAATTTTTTCTAGAAGACGAATAGAGGTGTTTGGCTGACGAGATTCTAGAGAACCTAATCTTTCCAGGCTCTGCATAAGGCGAAACTGCCCAAACGTCAGCTACTGGAATAAATAGTTCTATAAAACTTCGCGTAGAGCTTTAGAAAAAAACAAGGAACTAATGAAGAACGCCGTGGTCAATAGATACTCGATCTTAGAGAAGTCTAGTTAATCGTATGCATGCTAATTTCAATTGAAAAAGTTCCTTCAAATGCACTCAATTTTTCGGGACAAAATCGTCAGGTGATTTTCTTTCATCAAACTTTTCCTTGCCAACGGCGTGTTATTTACTTTAGCTACCTTGGAAATCTCTAGTGAGTCAGTCGTTGAGTTCAAATGAGCACTCAACAACGTCATTCACACATTGATATGTGAAATCTCATTTAACGACGCGTCACTGCTGTCACACGACAATGACGCCCCTAATAGCTTCCTCGCCTCTGATTGGTCCACACCGTCTTAGTGGGCGTGGCTTACAAGGGCTACGGTGCCGTTAATGACGGCGCTTTGTTTTGAGCGATTCTTGAACGGCTGAAGAGTAAGAGGAAGGGAAAACGTCCACATATCAATATGCGGTTACTAAACTCGTCAAAAATCACCGATTGGCATCATTTTGGGTTATTCAAAATAAGTAACATACATAACTTGAGACTATCATGACGTCTGTTACGAGACCTTATGCAGTGCTAAGCAGCTGATCCGGCTCTGCAGGGTTCAGCCAATACTCTTACAGGGGAATAGACTCCTACATATAAAGGAACCGACGACCGATAAATAATAAAAATGAATAGCCGAGGGCTTTTGTCATCTGACTTGCGGTGATTTGCTATTCGCCTCGATTCCTCTACATGTAGGAGTTTATTCCTCTGTAAGGGATTGGCTGAACCAAAAGGTACCGTGCCACTGATGAGGGCGTAATGCTGACACAGCTGTCTAACACCGTATAAGTACCGTAACAGGCCTTATGATAGGTATGAGAAATGTTATCAGATTATTATTGCTTCAAGCGAGGTCCATAAAAACAGTCGAATGGAAAGGTAAGTAGACAGCAAAAATAGCTTAAATAAAAGATTAATAGCGATGAATTATGGACACAACGCATAATATATGGAAGGCATAATATAGATCGGTGACTATAAAGTTACTATGCAGTTACCCATTCATATCTTCAACTCTTGAATATTTTCTCGAGAGAACGAACAAAGACAACTCGACTTGATTTCTTCACAGAACATTGGAGTATGAGGTCTAATGAACGCGCAGGTACTAAAGCATTGGAAAAGCTATAATATCAATCAGTATCGATCAGCTGCAATGGTTGTTTCCAGTTAAGCGACGTTCGCTCACAATTTTACGTAACTCGGTAACGTTCAAAACGTTATTATATAGACGGCACTGGGATAAAATTTATTTTAGAATAATTTTCGTTCAAATCCAGATAGTAAATTAACTAAGTCTGTAAAAATGTATGAAACAATAAATTTAAGCGCTAAGAACAAATATTAGTGAGCAGATTTTGAAGTGAATGTAAACAGCCAATTGTCGCTTACTCGAAGTCGATTGCCACTCATTCAGTGATGGACAAGGAACCTTATGCAACGATAGACGGAAAGCTATAATTCTGTTAAGTTCAAGCTGTAGCATTTCTCCGTGTGCAATTAAGCCGTCATTCTGTGTGTAGATTAACATAGATGTAATTTTCAATGATGGTGATGAAGTCGAACTCTGTTTCATGAATAACTATTAATGAGGAATAGTTGTGTGCCATTGAGGGTGCTTATGGGCACTTGAGCGACAGCAAGTGATCCCTGCAGGGGTCGAAGAGGTCGGCCGCCTATGTTGACCATCCAGCTGCCGTTTGTTAGCCCATTGTCTCAATTTTCGACATCCGGTCATCTTTACAAATTATACAGAAGAGTGAGGTTCGAAAAAATTAATGATAAATCAATGAAAACGTCTCAAAAGTTTATCGCACTTTGAATTTGGGCAAATAATGATCGAAATCGTCGGAAAAAAACGAAGGGCTCTACGAGAGATGTTTGATGCGTTTTGGACTACAGGATTTTATTAATTTCCGTGGGCCCTATGAAGGTGACAGATATTCAGAATATTATCTCAAAATAAACTTGAGAAATTTATCTATGCTTGAGGACTCCATCACTTGTTCATTTTGTTACGTTCAAAAAAGCATGAAAGTCATTTTTTCTGCTTAAGCAGGTGGAAATTCTCTACTCGGAAGTTTCATAATAAAATACGCCTTTCAGAGATTACAATACTCTCTTGAGAAAGGCTTAGAAATTTGGTTTGCCACAGTGACGTATTTTTCAGGAGACCGATCGCTGTTAATTAAATGCTGAAACCCATGCAGCTTCGTTTTGTGAAGGTCTCCGTAACTTATCTTCCTAAGGCTGTCTCTGAGTGAGCTGAAATAGAGTTATGTAAACATAAAGCATACTAAGTGGTCTTCGTTTTGAAAAATATCTTAAATTTGCAGATGATGTGTAAATCTACCAGAAGTTTGCTAGTTCGGTCCTTCAAAAAAAAAAAAACTTTTTTTGGGCGCCGAAGATAGAGGTGGACGCCACTTTTGAGTAATTTGTTCAGTCAATAAAACTTTGACTGAAATTTTGATATTATGTAGAGAGTTTCTTTCTGGAATACTTACAAAACGATAGAGAAATGAAATTATGGTCAGGATACTTATTGATCGACCAAAAATTTCGCAAATTTTTGTATCTTATGCAACCATAAATTTCATCGCATTCATAACCTAGTTTTTGCTAACATAGAATTTGTTTGGCAGCTTTGATGCTTAACATTGACTGAAACTTTTAGAACTACAAGTGATATGAGAAAATTCAAGAGTTTGAAGTGGTAAATGGAAACAGGCGGTTGTGACCGGTAAGCGGTTCGGATGGACACGACACGACCGCCGGCCGTTAAGCTTTGTCTGGCACTGGTAGGCAATCAAAATCAGCGGACACTGAGGATACTAGATTGACGGCTAAACAAGCAGATTAGGGTGCGTCATTGTCTCTATTGCATTACAATCCTTCGCCTGTGTCGGCGCTCGTCATCATCATCTAAACGGAGCCACTAGTTGTAGTGCATGTCTGTCTGCCTCCAAATTTTCTCGGATACGGTGTCGAAATTGCATTCTCCAGGTTGTGGAGAGAACGAAGAGCACCCCATACCCCCATTAGCGCCCAATCCAATAGGACGAGTTTCACTCCCTCAGTAACTACGGTCTCATCGTTCATTTTGCTGATAAGATGTCATCGTTACTCTGAGTTGGCAGCTGTCAACATTACACAGAGATAATGCATTGTTACAAATGCATACTTACTTATTTTTTTACCACATGACTTGGTATCACATGATACACATTGTGAGGATTCCTTCACTTTTCAATTTTGATTCATTTCATCACATCCACCGTTCACTATAATCTTCGAACTCTTATGAAATATCGTACGTTATCCGAGGATTTTCAGTTTTCTTCACGAATGTCGTTGAGTGCTGGATAAGTTAAATCCTCACTGAGCGCGGAGATAGCTGCTCGATATCATTCCCATCACGATTGGAAAGAGCATTGACCTCAAACAAACTTCGACTTTTCGAGTTCAACGGGATGAGAGCTTTACCGAGCTAGGTTTTAAGTCGGTAACATCTTGCTAGGTTGAAGCGTCTATGAGCTGAACGATATCAACGTACCATTGAAATGCGATGCCTTTTAATAGACTATTTTTGAAACCTCGCTATTACAATATAATCTGATAAGACATTCCTAGCCGTTCATTGCTAGGCGCTTATTTAGTGCAAAGCACGTGTTTCAAACATACAGTTTCATGAGATGCACGGTGTTTTCGGTTCAGTCAGTTCCTCGGGGACATATCCCTATATACAGTAATGGACATTGAACTTTTTACACTCAGCGTACAGTTAAACAATGACCGTGGGCGTTCTTTCAGAGTATCGATAACTGTCGACTGCATGGTTTACGGTTGTTAACAAAACATATGTAACAATCCAGTCGACTATTTCGAAACCTCGCTTAGAAGCAACATAATCTGAAAACATTTCAACAAATATTCAAAAGTTCTAGTATTTTCACTGCATTTTTCACAGTGTTATGATGTTTCGTTTATACCTAAGAGAATTGAGTAATGAGCAAAAACACGACCTCAGGCGGGAATCGAATCCGCGTTTCATCCATACCGAGGACGCGTGCTACTGCCACTACAGTACCGAGGCACATTTGCACCACCACTTATTCTTCAACATCTCTAAGTTAGCTATCAGCCACCAACCTTCAACACGTTTGGTCGGATATGCGATTTCGCTTTATAAACCCAGTTGAGCTGACAGCCATTGTAATAACAAATACTCGAAGGTTTCTAGCGTTTTAACTCCTATTTTCATCTTTACTCTAAGGAGTGGTGATGCAAATGTGCCTCGGTGGTGTAGTGGTAGCAGCACGCGTTCCCTGTATGGATGAAACGCGGGTTCGACTCCCACCTGAGGACGTGTTTTTGCTCACCACCCAATTCTCTTAGGTATATACGAAAAAATTCTAACATATTCTGATTAAGATTTTATTGTTTTTGAGCGAAGTCTCAAAATAGTTGATTGAACGCTACTATTAGGTATGCTCAGTAACAGCCGTAAGCCTTGCTATCACAAGTAGTCACACTGAATGAACGCCACAGTGATTCATTCACCGTACGTTGAGTGTATAAAGTTTGTCGTCGATTCCTCTATATAAGGAATATCTCCCCGAGAAACTGGTAAACCAAAAGGAACAGTACAACTGGTCAGGCTGTAAGGGTGAAACACGTGTCTTGCACTATATAAGTCATTACAAAACGATTCTATAAAGATGAATGGCAAATAACTGTGGTGCGAACCTTTACATGTAGCTTATAAAAAACTACAAAAGGATAAAGGACCAATATCTTGGGGCTGATCAACCCCTGAGGAATACACCATGCAATCATCTCCAATGTTTGACTTCGTTTGAGGTGATTGAATGCATGTCTGGCCTTTACACTGACTCGTGATGGCCTGCTGATGTATTGGGTCAGTGCTGGTTATCCTCCCAAACAAGTCTGGGATCAGTTAGGTATCAATTTACCGTCCCGGAGGAATGGTGAGCCATGAGTGCGAGATCAAACTATCGACTTTGTGTGCGACGCTGACCACCTCTAATCACTGCACCAGATGCTCTCACGAAACACTACACCTAGTTTTAATGCAAGACTATCGCACATGTCATAGAATGTTTACTATTCTTTTTGTTCCATTGTGATTGTCGCACTTGGAGATGATCTATGTCATGCCGACATCTTGTGGTCCAAAAATTGACAAGGATGTGAATATGCGTTTTAGTGTGGGCTCTAAACAAACTTGCACGCACACCTGAGTGTTTGTAGTTGTTTGCCTTGAGGATTGTGAAGAAGCCTTGGATATCGCTTGCATAAAGAGGAACAGGCATTTAATACATCTCTATAAGGTTGAGCTTAGATAGAGAACATTATTCTAGATAAACGATAAACTGTAAGCCGAGTGCACATCAAATAAGAAACTAAATTCCATAGTATTCAGGAAAGAAAGGCTTAACCTTATAAAGATGTGTTAAAGTCAAAGTTAAGCACTGGTATCGCGTAATAAATTGTAGAGAATCAGGAAGAAAACTAAACTCCTTCTGAGTAGTGAATGTTCAAAAAAGAAGTGCCGTCTGGGCAAGTGCCTTCCACCGTCGCGGAACTTTCATATTCACATTTGCTTCAGTATCAATTCGAAACCTCCCGATATCAGATTATAATAATTTCAATTCACATTTTGTTGTGAATCACATTTCAACCAAGAATCGAGAGTTTCTAGTCGTTCATGATGCAGGCCCTGGTTGGACGAGACTACTGCAATCGTTTAACCCTTCAAGAAGGCCATGAAGATCATCAGCAGAAAGCGATTTGGCACTGCTGGTTAGGACAATGAAACTGATCCATAGTGTTGAAGCAACGTTTGGTCAGCAATTGTGGCACTCGAGATTTCATCGGATGTCATCTGGTAGGAGTGCATGTGGCGCAGTGATTGGAGGTGCTCTTCGTTGCACACGAGGTCAATGGTTTCATCTTGCACTCAAGATTCACCAAGCCATCCATCCCTTCAGGTTTGGTAGATTGGTACCAGACTTGTCCGGAAGGATAGGTAGCATTGAATCGATGAATCGATGCAGCGGAGAGCACTGCGAGTCTTTGTATAGGCCAGATGTGCATTAAATCAGCTCAAATGAAGTTGAAAATTGAAACCGAACGACGTGCATGATGCGTCCCTCAGGGATTGATCAACGTCAAGAGCTTTATCCCTGTCTTTTATCAACTGACTTCTGATCGCTTTATGAGTGCCAATGTGTGGGGCATTTGAAAGGGACTAAGTGTTTAGTCCGTCTTTTCAAAATTCGAGCTGTGTTTCAAGGAATTGAACTTCATCACGCCATCTTCTAGATAATCAGAAAGCAGAGTAATGGTGATTTTTTTATTCGAGGTCTATCTATGAACTCATTCTAAACACTAGTACAAATAAGAATAGATACAAGGAAATCTTGATGTTAGAGTTTATTTCACGAAGGACTATTGAAATGAAAATTTAGATCGAAAGCAACGTCGATTTCAGAAGTTTTGCGATTTATATGAGCGCGTTGAAGATGAGGAGGCTTGGGAACAACCCGCTGTCATCCACGATGACCACTCGAAGGCGTTAATTGAAGCAGATTCACGCACAAGGGTTCAAGAGTAGGCAGGAGAGCTAGGCGCGAGCTAAACAATAGTTTCGAAACTCCTTTGTCAATGGCAAGTTAAGAAAAAACTTGACTTGGCATTTTCAAAGCAGATCTAGACGCAAATCAAGTGAAAATCAAGGAGATCAGCTTCGTAGATTGCTCAGTTGTTGAGAGCCGCCTTGATCTGAGTCAATGGTCCACGGTCGTTCTCCCTTTCCTTATAGACAATTGTAGTTGTTATGAGCCTTATCTGTTTTGAGTGGATTTCTGCTCCAACAAAGTACCCATCAGTCACTCGCAGTGCGGGCCATCATTCGGATCAGAGCGACTGTGCGGAAGAAAGACGTGCTGAAAAGGTAAGGCGAATGAAAGTTTGATTACAATCACGTATTGTTTGTTCACGTCGCTCCCAAAGAATGAATGATGTGGTAAAAAGATCAGTGTTGTCAGATCTTCCAAGTTTCGTTTATTCTAAAAATCGTCTTTCGGTCGAATATGAAGTGAACATGAAAATGAAAAAGGATTTAATATAACAATCAGCGACACTCTCTTCCTAGTTCGACAAAGATTAAACACTAAGTGGCTTCGTGCCTTCGATGTCTGGGGGCTCACGTGTTATCCACTGCTCACTAAGCCTTTCCTTTGCGTTTCTCCTAGCCATGTTTCAACCTTATCGGTGATATCTTACAGACTATTTTCCTTAGAGCTTAAGTGGGGTTAGTACATGTTCTTTATTAGCCATATCCGGTGTTTCGGCGACTTCTCGTTCTTTAGTATTTGCAAGTGCTAGAGTATACCATATCTATTATCCAGTTAATATTTCCCATATCAGTAGAAAACATTGAGGAAATCATTTAAAATCTCTTAGCTAATACATGGAACCCACCTTTAGATAATTACATCTAAAGGTTGCTGGAGTGTTGTCACACACTGTCAATAACGAATCTTACTCAAACCAGAAAGCCAAGCTGAAACAAGGTGTCATATCATTTGTACTGTTCGGACACTCTTTCCTACTATTCATTTGTGGACTTCAGAAATTTATCCAATAATCCTCAGAGGCTTTTCGCTTTGGCGCCGACGGTTTTGATCCAGCCAGCACGTCAATATCGTCACCGTGATGCCCTTCGCTCCTATGTTTATTTGAAGGATTGAACGGACACGTGGACTACCTGTTTGGCCTATGCAATCATCACAGCATATCTCACAAAAGATCAGATATATTCTACTTAAAATCAAGCGGTCTCTGTCTCTAGCCTCATAACATCACCAATCCTTTGTTTTGAATAGACTGTCATACGGGGCTGTTCCTAACAAATTGGCGTCGTATGTGTTAGGTGTAATCTCTTTGAATACGACAGAGTTGCGCAGAAGACTGTTATCGAAACACTAAAGTTTTACTCAGTATCGGGGATTAAGTTTGCTGGAATAAGTCATGGGATAGTTTGTAGTACACATGTTGAGGGTTAATGAAAATCGTTCTTCTGACTTATCAGTGCCGTCAGCAATCCCCCGTGAGCGCGATTTGCGTGGCGAGCACAAATCGGACTGAGCCCAGTCCAAATGTAGCTGTAGTTGAAATTACAATAACTTAACTTCACTTACTGCTCAATGTTATTCATGGCAGTGTACTAGGCAGGATATAGCCACAAGAAAGGTGAGATACGAGCAATTAGTACACCTTAAGTTTGAAGATTGGGTGAGGAAAAGGCAAAGAAAGTGCCGTTATGATGCAGTGGATGAAAAGTGATTTCCCACAAAGAATAGTCGCAGGTTCAGAACTCACCCAGAACTCTGGGCTTATACATATCGCAGCGTTCTATCCTTGTTTTTTACATCGTACTCTGCTGTGAAAATAAAATAGGAAGTGAGTACAAGTTAAATCAAAAGGTGTGTTCAAACAAAATTTGCAGCAGAACAAAGAGGTATTCACAAGAAATTGTAAACATTCAAAACCCAGAAATAACTAGGCTCTGTAAGTTGAAAAGAAGTGATTTATAAAAAGAACTGAGAAGCCATATGAGATATCATATAACTGTTTATTCTTGTAGAATGGAAGATTCGGAAGAAAATCTGTAGTTTTTGAGAGACTGAAGCACCGAATGAATGATGACGTTGAATGTGTGACGGGTATTCATTGAGACACGCATTCAACAACACAACCACCACCATCATCCGACATGGCAATCAGTCGCCTTTTCATCATGATCGACTCTTCAGACACAATGGATAGCGGAAGAACACAAGCGCCAATTGTGGAGTTGTTCAGCATGTCCGCAAGCCGCCCACAGTCAAGCACTTCAAGGAGTGCTCTCTCGCTTACACTATCGTGGAGTTTACCAATTTCTTTGGCTTCGCATGCAAACGATAGAGTAAACTGTGACATTAGAATTATAAGCAATTGAAGGGAAAGATTCAAAGCGTGAATTTACCGTCACAAAGGCCTACTCTTGGTTGGGTTTGCAATTGAAAATTTGGACATATTGGTCCGGAATACGGAAATCAGTGTTCCTCAGCACTGCATCACATCAAAATCTCGAATTCAACAGATTATTAACGGTCAATATATTACATGGACTCTCGTAGCGCAGTGATTAGAGGTGGCAAACAATATATTTGTGATTTTGCTTTGACCGCGCTCCCCGGATTGGCCAAACGAGCATATTTTTTGGGATTGCTATAGTCGGCATCAGATTTCTCTGAAATTATTGAAAACACTGGTCAAATAATCAGTAGCCTTCTTTAAGTCGTTGGATAGGCCAAATCTAAATGGAAGCATATCTTCACTGTTACGAATGGAGTTGAATGCGTGACGTCTACACGACGGATCGATGCCGGACATTCTATCCCTTTTTCCTTAGCAAAACACCAAGCAAAAGACAGTGGTTTAGTAGCAGTAATGCACGTTATCATAAAGAAGTAGGCTGGTTGAACAATCTCCCCAAAATTCCCTTGCAGTCAATCAATTAGTGTCTTATAAAACGCCTTGACTCGGATTTTTCCGACATTTCAAGGACGAGATCTGCCCGACTAGTATTCTACAGCATTCATGAAGAAGACGAAATCCTAAAGCAGCAGTTGCAATATTGGACGAAATGCTAGACAAACCTTTGAGATGATGAACGCGAGGAAGCGAATCGAATGCTACATTTTTCAAAATGGAATTCAATAAGGAGTCGCATAAAACAAAAATGAAGACAAATGTCAAATAATCAGGAAATCACTGGAGAAAGGAGTTAATTTGATCGATAAATAAACATGGATGTTCACCGGAATAGTGTTCATAACGGTTTTTCTGGGATTGATTAATGGTTTCATCAGAGAGATTGTCGACAAGCCGGCTTGTGGATTGTGCTATGGTTCCCATTGCTGATGGTGCTCGACTTAGCTCTCGAGCTGCAATTAGTGGCCCATCAAAAAGCCGAGAGACGTCTCAATGTCGGCAATGTTGGGTGACGACCAAGTGAAAAGACTTCAAGACTTCAATTTTACAGAAGTAATTTGAAATGTCACGACTTTTTTCTACTCACCATTTTAGACATTTCAATGTCAGAACAATGTTCATAATTTTTTAAACTCTCCTTTACGAATCAGTTGCATACAATGATCACCAGACTTCTTTTCAACTGTCATCTCAATGGATTTATTACTTCAAGGGCATACCCCATTGTTAAAGAGAGCTATTACTCTATGTCTAAGTATGACATTCTTTGAGATAGTGAAATAGTTATGTGATCTAGTATGAGAAAAGTGTGATTGGAATCAGAAGAAGAGAAGGAACAAAAATTTCAGCGGCACCCCGAAAAAGATTTTGAAATCCCGGTTATATGACAACGCAGTGGTTCAAACTATAACGCTTTTTTTTCTGGAAATCGCGATTGCTACCGTTAAAGGGTGTCAGGCAGAATGTAATCTACACACAACAAGTTAAAATATTGCTGGAACAAAAAAAAAAGCGATTTACATCTTACGGCACTTGCCAATTCTGATCTATTTCAGAATGAATTCCTAACTCACCGAATAGAAAAATTAGAGCTTTTGACGTTGAGAAATCCTTGAAAGATGCGCCATGCTATCGACGTTATCAAGAATTGTTTGAGGTAATTGAATGCATATGTGGCCTTTACAAAAACTCGCTGTGGCCTACCGATGTTTTAATCAGTGCTCTTATTCTTTCATACGAATTTGGTGCCAGTTCGTCGATTCTGGAGCGATGGTATCTTGAAGGACGTTGAGCGTCGCGATCGAACTATAGACCGCGTGTGTGTCGAAGGACCTCTAACCATTGCGCCACTGTGTCTCGTTTCTTAACCTACGAAAAACGATACCGTTCGAGAGCGTGTAGCTGCATTGGTGGATGATTATCAAAAGGCCTTTTTCTCTAACAAAGCTTTTCTTCTAGAAATTTAGTAATCAATTAAAAGCCTAAATGTGTTATCGCGCCATAGCCACAAAAATGATATCATAATTCACCATCGGCACAAATTTTTTGCTTTGTTACGGTTTGTGGAAAATTTCTCAACAGGGAATTAGCGTTTTTCTCAGTGAATTGAAAAGCAGTTCTTTTAAAACTGGATTTGTTTTTCAAAAAAAAAAGGTAATCACAGAGCGATGATAATTTAATCTTACATCCAGGATAATATGCACCAAAAGCGCACAGGCATGTGAAGAAAATCGTGAGATATCGGAATATCTAAGGAAATCGAAGAGTTCTTTCAAGTGGAGAAAAAATTTCTAGATAACTAAAAAAACTTCAGCACTTTCAAGCCAGCATTTGAGATATCGTTCGCGGTACGTGATTTGAGAGTGCATAAGTTTCACAATCATTTCTTGTTTTGTTCGTATTGGAGCCGCAGGAAGATCTTTTATTTCATCGCTGTACAGGTACTAACTTTTATTTTCGTTTCATACTGGAGCCATATTGGAGCAATGAAGTTATGAAGAATCCGATATGAAGTTTTCACGACGAGCTAAATGCTTGACGTGTGAAACACAACCTTTTTTCAACACTTACATGCTTTCCAATAACCATTTTAGATCTGAAATTTCTGAAATGTGAGCTGTTGATTAACTTCCAAAGAGTCTAGCAAAAAGTCATCCGTAAACCGTTACCGATCCACTGAAGTAAGGCACGTCTAAAACGTAGATTTATTTTCGCTGCTACACAGACTAGGCAGACTTTTCAAAAATCGGGCATAGTATTGAGATCTTCGAGATCGAAGCTTTCGAGTAATTATTGTAAGTCTGCAGGAAAAGCTTTGTTCAGCAAAAAAGAACTCCAAACAATCGAGTGCCAGCGCAGACACATGCTGTCCTCAACGGATTGAAACTGAAGCAAACGCAACGGTCACGTTATTTTCGGTTCTAGTTCTTCGACAAAAGAGGCAGATTCACTATATTGCTAGAGCGTAGATAATTTCGTGAAATAGGTGCAGGTGTAAGCGGTGAGATTGATACCATAGTCTTTTCTATATAAGCCTAGCAAGGTTGTCATGATATAATTTATTTTGGCAAGAGAATCGACGTTTTCAATTTCTTTAGAAACCGGAAAAAATTCAGATTGCCTACAGCACAGTTAGTCAAATATTTTGAATGCTTCAACGGAAATAGAAGAATCACCAATTGTGATCTCAGTCGCATCAAGGGCGATGTAATTTTTCACATACTCTTCGCTTTCTATGAGTATCCCCTAAATTGTCAAAGTGGGGACAGAGCGTGCATGAACTGCCAGTGACATTTCTCACATCAAAACAATAATTCTATAGACTGCGTCATATCACACGTGATAGCGGGGCATTGCTCCCTGTGGTTCATGTTCGGATTCATTGTCTTATACAGAATTCTTCGAAGTTCAGGGACTGTTTTTCATTGGTTTTTGAGTATTTTAAGCTTAAAGAACATAGTAAGAATGAGCATCAAGAAGCAGAGGCACTTGGTAGTTACTAACTCCACTTTTTCAGCTGTTATTTGCGTAGCAAAAATCCAAAAATAAAGTTAAGAGAAAATTCTAAAAATTTGCGGACGACACTTCTAAAGCGTTAGCATCACTACTGAGCGGAAAGAGGATTTGCTCAAGCTTCATCAAAACTTAGAAATGAGGAATCAGCGAAGAGTTGAGAGTAGATGAGGTTGTAAAACATTGGACTTCCAAGATTGACCATCTTTCAACCTCGGCATGCTCCAGTAATTCTTCATTTCTTTCTTGAGCTGAGCACGAATTCATATAACAATATTTATCCAAGGAACCGACGTTTCGGCAGGTTCACCTCGTTCGAAGCCTGAAAAATCAGGTTGCCCACAATCCAGTCAATCAGATACCTCCAATACTCTTTTAGAGAGACTCACCAGACCCAAATTTAATTGCACAAGCACAAGATCAGCTTTCAACATATTCATAGCTTTTTATAAGTCTTCCACAGAACAATTCAACTGGAGACCACCTAGTGGAGAACGCATGGAATCGTAGTGCATCTCTTTCTTCAAAACAGCTGTCTTATTTGATAGTTCATATCACGAGTGATTACGAAGCCTCTTCCCTGCGCTTCATAGTGGAATTGGTGGTACTAATCCAAAACGCTTTTAAAATTGTTTACTCTTATGTTTTATATACCTGCGCAAGGATGGTGATCTCTATGTAAAAATCCGCTCCGTTATGCGTTTGTGTCCTATGCGTGTCTTGTGGGTGCTTGATTTTGAGTTACATTCGTTAGCTGGGTGTTCTTCTACTCTTCGTAGTCACTCGTGATATGAATTAATAGATAAGACAATTGTTTTGAAGAGTGAGGTATATTATGAGTCCATGCGATATTCGTCCGATGGGCCTCCACTTGAATAATCGTGGAAAACTTATAAAAGGCGGTGAGTAAATTGGAAGTCAATTCTGAGCATGGTGCAATTGAAATCTGGGTCGGGTGGTTTTTTTTTATAAAAGAGTAATGGAGGTGCTCGACTGAATGAATTGTAGACAACCTGATTTTTTAAGGCTTTGAAGAAGGCGAAACCTACTGAAACGTCAGCTGCTTGAATAAATATTCCTGATATTTATTACTGAGCCATGCACGAGGTCTGTTATGGGCACTTTCACAGTGTAAGATACGTGTTTTGGCTTTCCAGCTTCCTCAGTTGCACGATGCCTTTTAGTTCAGTCATTTCCGCGAGGGGATATCCCTGCTAAAATACTTACACGCGCTATCAATTGATAAAATCACCAGTGTTGTGCACTCAATTGTTCTTGGCTGGGTGACCGTGAAATATCATACCTTTCGTTTCAAGTGTTTCTTGAGACCTCGCTCAAATTTCATTATGCTAAGAATTACTATCAGGCACATTGAAATTTGAGCGACATCTCAAGAAACACTTGAAACGATAGGTAAGATATTTCATGATCACCAAACGAAAACAATTGAGCGTGTAACACTGTTTGTGAGGTGATTTTACCAGTTGACTGCACGTGTATGTAATTCGGCGTCCCGTAATGGGCTCTTGTACAGGCCGATACACATGTTTCGTCCTTACAGTCTCGTGGGTCGAGCAGAACCCGTCGTCTTTTAGTCTATTTAGCCAATCCTCTCGGGAGCCCCTACTCTCCTTATAATGAGGTAGCGATGACAAACGATTTGCACTCTAAGTCAAGTGAGATTGTCACCGTACTTGCAGTGTTTTGCACTCAATTGCTCTTTAGCTGGTACTTCTACAATATTATACCTTTATTTGGGCGTTTTATCAGAACCACGCTCAAATTTGAATATATCTCATAGTTGTTATCTGCATCTATCCAATCTTACAGGCATATTCAAATTTGAGTGAGGTCTCAAGAAACAGCCGAAACGAAAGATATGAATAAACAGTGCTATGAACCTTGTGTCTGGCTTAAGAATAAAACAAAGAAATGTCAGATTGTCTACAAGCGATAAGAATGGAGGGTTTGTGGTATTTTTGACCAGCTAGATATCAAGATAAAGAAAAAAGCATTTTAAAGATGTTTTCTCTTGTCGACCATCGTCTGAGAAGGAATTCACACGTCGATACCGCAAATTGAACTATAAGTAGGTCAAAGTGGCAAAAGTGGGAGGATTAAGACCATCTAATACATTTCGACTGAAAGATTAACTACCAAACTACTTAGTCTTATAGTTAGCCTTGTGGATGCTTGTATATACCCACAAATTAGGATCCTCTAATGATCTTGCGTTCAACGACACATCAGAAGAAACAACGGATTGAATAGCAACATTTTTCAGCCTAATAGCGTCTCAGTTGCTCAGCACATTCCAGTGCATTCTAGACATACTCGAATGTTTCTATATCATTTATGTGAGACCTCACCGCTACCGCAACGCAATGAACTCTTCAAACGTTATCGCCCTTTGCAGTAGCCTGTCGATTAACTCACCATTCCAAGCTATGTGGAACTCCTTCATGAACATCAAGGAGTAATAGCATGTACGGTTTGTCGACTCAGCAGCTGATGGCTTTTTAAGCGAGTGTTTCTACTGTTCAGAGATTGTCAGGAAAATATTTCTCATAAAAAGAAGGTTGGCAATGGAACAACGGTGACACCAAGCCTTGCTAGTGCTTTACTATGTGAATTCCAAAACTTTATAATTGTTTCTGTAATTGTACAGAATGTAGACAAATATAGCTGGTAACATTTTTATGTTCGACTTACCATCCATATATACAGCTGGCAGCCTTTCTATGCGGTGACTTTCCGTACAGATACACACCTGACATCAATCGACAAATTCTTGGCCCTCAGTCCGTATATATGCTTTTTCTAAATTACCATGGTCACTCCTTTGCAACTGCTCCTGCCATAAATGAAAACATTTATCTCACCCTTGTGTCATTTATCTGCTTCGAAATAAATTTGTCCAATGTCAACTTGTGCGTTTCAGAGATGAATGCAAACGAATTGACATCCGGCCACTATTTTATTGTAAATATGAAGATGATTGTTTTGTCATTTATTCCACACAAGAGAAATGGGCAGATGTTATAAAATGCTGAAAAAGAGTCAGAGCACATAAGAATCATCCATGAGAAGCCGGAAGAAAATTGGCTTCTATTTCTGAATCCCCAAATTAGACTATAGGAAAACAGCTACATTATCGAGTGGTATAGAAAACCATGTAACAGAAATATACTGGTTCATTGGTTATCTTCTCATTTCTCTTATACAAAAAGGATGCTTCGAAATACGTGTTTCGAACAGCAGCTAGTGTGTGCACAAAAGGTGAGGAGATGGTATAGTCTCTGAAACTAGTTAATGGCCGTTTCCACTGACCACAATGTGGCTCCTTGGAATAGTTAGAAGAAATAACGCGACACATAATCGTAAATCCAACTTAGGAGAGGCCTTGTTTTTTGCCTTTCTTATCAACCAAAATAGCTGTCAAACGTCGTCTGGAAAGAGCACACCCGGAAAAATCGGTAAGAACGATTGATATATCGCCTATCACTCTGAGACGCCAGTTAGTTGACAATCCCTTGTATGACCATCTATCTACAAAGCACGATAGCATAACATGCTTCAAGATGATAACTATATGAGTTACAGTTTAATAGTTTACACAGTTTATCAGATTTCTTGTAGCAACGACAAAATATCGGCGTAAGAGACAGACCACTCTGTGTCGGTATGAAAGGGCACCTATCCGTCAAGTAAAGCCAAAGTAAACACCCCCTATGCTCACTTAGGACACAGACACTGAATGTAAAGGATTTTTATGTAGAAGTCACCATCCTTGCACAAGAACATAAAACAGAGCGTAAGATTCTGGTGGCATTATGTATTTACTCTATCAATCTAAACATAAATCGCAGAGAGAAATGCCTCTCTAACTTTCCTTAATGGGTCTTTAAGCAGTTTTTATTGCTTCAGTCGTTAGTTACTCTGTCGAATCACCAATGTTGCAAGTGATGCAGTCGCTTCAGCTTTTGATTGAGCAAAATAGATATCACTAACACTACAATTAATTGCCTCGTCTTTATAGGTTCGAATAGCATAACGTTAATAAAAATAAATTTATTTCGCTAACTTTCCTCGCCTTCCTTCGGTTTTTCAGAGCGTCTTCGTTTTCTTACAGCATGAATTGCATTTTAACATTTAGTGATTAGTGGAAATCACCAAACGATCTTCATTTGTTTAGTGATTCGGTAAATGAAATGCTAAGAGATGTCGCGAAATATATGCATGGGGATGGTTTGAGATGACTTGGGAAACCAAACTTGCCACCCAACTGCGATCGACGAACTGCTACCAAACCTGCTTGGAGATGTTTCTATTAACTTGGAGTGTCCGAAGCTTCCTTTCGTGGTGATCTGAGGAAATTGGAGCAAGCCATTGAGCTTTCCAAAAATAAAATTGCTCAAGCAACATTTATAAACATATAAGAGAACACCGTTTTCTCAGGCAACATTCCAATCTGCCTATAATTTCATAGATTCTCCTGTAATAGGGGTTACAGGAAAACGAGTTGTACAAAAGTGGTGTATGTCCACTATATGATGCTGCGTTTCATGGATGCAATCAAATAAAGTTTACACTATTTGTTTTATCTTTTTTTTCTCTTTCCTCTTGTTTCTGTATATTCACTTCGTTTGTCTTCTTCCTCTCCTTTTCCTTCTTTTTCTCTTTTCAGTTCTTCTCTTTTTGTGCAAGTTCTTGTGAATAAAAGTACTACCACTTTCTTTATCGACATGATTTCCTCATTGATTGAACCTCGCCTATATTTGAATAAACTTTTTTGCCACCTAATGAAAGATATAACGAGTCAACATTATTTGCTCTATAAAATAAACTTTTCAGCAAATGTGAAGCGTGAATAAAAGATTTCCCAAGGATTTTGTTAGGAATCTTTGAATCGAGTGGGTGATGAGTATTCTTAATGCTCGTTCAGCTCATTAACCTCTATAGATTAGGGTCACATTCAAGTGTTTTGACCGATCCGTTTGCTTCCCATTCTGGGCCGATCCAGAAAACGAAGATACAGTGGGGCGATTGTCTGAAAACGGAATTGTATAGGACATTTATTTTATTTATTTATCTATGTATATACGCATATTTATATTTATGTAAATATATATATATATCATATACATATATCGCATTTAGTAAAGTATGCAAAAGTGGAATAAGAAGACTATCAAGCATTCGCAAGGAATAATTTTCAAACCAGAAACAATTTTTGTGCAGCGAACAAAGAGTATCATATTCGTCAGTCCTATTAGAATTACACGTAGCTTGTAAAGACATCAATTACATAAATAGTTCTACATCTCTATAATGGAAAATATCCATGAAGGCTGTGACAGCCTCTTATTCTTCGTTTAATTTGATCTTAATCCTATTTTTAGTAAATTGAATATTAGGTGATTAAGAAAACGTACGTGGACCATCAATGCACCAGCCTCGAAGAGGCTTCAATATTCTCAAAGACTACACTGAATCTTTATAGCGAGGTTCAAAAACAGTCGGTTGGTAGAATGTCTGCATAGTACTACCAGCCGTAAGCCATCGGCTGGAAAAATGGTGATAACAGAAATCACGCGCTATCATCATAACGTCTCCTCATCCTCACTATAAAATAGGGTTTATTGTGGTCCCGTGTAGCTCTGATGAAGCGGGCGATACCGCCAAAACGTACGTAAGCCACTGAGGTACCAAACTTAAAAAGGCTTCAAGCACTCTCACAGGCTATATCAAATATTTGTAGCGTGGTTTAAAACAATCGACTGGAAGGCTGAGGCTTGACATTAATTACCAATCATTAAGTAGACGTTAGTATCTATGTATAAACACCTTTTTGATTTAGTAATGCAAACTTTTCAAAGTCTCAATTTGAAGTGTAGAGCCATTTCTCAACCTGGATGATCATACTGACGTTGAACCGCCGGCTTCACGTAGATAGCGATAAATAGAAACATAAACCAGTTGCGATTTTGTCTATAGAAGATTGGATTATATGGGTACGTGTCTAATGGCGAACAACATGACAACTCACCTTTCAGTGTAATTTGTTCTACGACTGGATTATTGTCCAGTGCTATTTTTTTCCAAGAGCATTAGTAACCTGTAAACGTAATAGTGCAGTTAACTTTGCGCCTTGAAATTTTCTTTATGCAACTCAATAATTTTCATTTATTTTCATTTTGTTACGCATTTGTGTAAACAGTTCCGATACAAAAACGTCCATAAGGAAAGCTCGCGCTTGGCAATAAGTCGTAACAGCTATGCAATTGTCCTAAGCACGCAGCTTTTTGTAACAACTGATCTACGTCACCTTTCTATCACCTTTTCACCACAATATTTTCGTTTCTCTGAAAGCGCTTTACATTATTCTAGTGGCTTTCCGGATTCAATACTCAATATCCTTCTAATGTATCTTGCTTTTCACATTCCGAAAATTATAAATCTTTGAAAGAACCCTGTTTGTCATCGTCTGTGCATTCAGTGCTGTTCGTACACATTTTTTTCTTGACCATCTGGCTCCTTGTCCGTGATGTTTTCCCTGGAAATCGAGCCATAACTTCTTTGATGCTCTAAAAAATGTTCGAAATCTTGCAAGTCATTTTGACGATTGTTTTCATAAAGTCATCTTTTATACGAATTGAGTTGTTAAGTTATCCAATTCTCAATGTAATAAGGTCATCATCCGTTTCTAAGACACATCTTTTCATTTTTTTATAGCAACTATGAGAACAATATCCGGCTTCTGTTAAAATTCGTCATTTCGTCTATTGAGTTTCTGTAAATTCATTAAGTCTGCTGTAATTACATTTGGCAAGCACATTGAGTACTGGTAACCTGATCAATCTATAGAGTGTCTTATCCATACAAGTCTGACACTAATTTGCGGGTGCCGCAAGCAGGAAAGGTGTCCAACGTACCCGGTGAGTAAGATTGGACCACTGACTGATCTTATGTGCATATCTGTTTAACCACGACGTTGCATCCTCCTCGTACATGGTAATCATAAATTTATTCATCTATACGATACCTATTAGAATCAAAAGCAAGACAAAATCGTTCTTTATTCTTTTGACCATTATCATCTTGGAAAAGTTTTTGAAATTCGCAGATCACTCCTATGCAGGTTCCCTGGTATACTTCTCCTTATTATACTGACTGATTGTATACTTAAGAATGGAGAGTGTTGCGACTACGCCTTAAGCCAGACAAGCTCATTCTGAAGACCTGCGAAATCGGTAAATTCGTACGAAATTTGCCTGAGGAAGAGTTACCTCCGATGCACGAACGCTGTTTACCGCAAGTGTTGTACACTTGACATTAACTTAGCACGGCTATTTCAGGATTCAGAAAGTATCTATTTGCCCAACATGTTTATGAAGAAAATAAAAAACCCTCAATAATGTGTCGATCCTTACCTAAATATGTGGAATTTGTGGACGGTGGATGCGATCGAAAGAGTCGAATGAAAGGAGGTGATCTGCAAACGTAATGTCGGTCTATAAAAGAAGTTATAATAACTCAAGTCATCCCGCACTCACGTTTAAACTCAATAGCTTTTGACATACTCTAGATGTTAACAAAAACGCTACAAGGTACTCTTTATCATTCTAAGGCCCGACAAGAACGCTACCGTTTGATTTTCTTTACTCTTTTGCCGACATCCTCCAGTTACGTTGGCTCCAGTTTGACTTCGATATCATATCGATGGTGTGGAGGCCAAACCACTTAACTGTAATTTCTTGGTTTACAATTTTTCATTTTATTTTTACAACACCTATCATGACATTTTATTGTGCATTCCCAGCACGTGCATTTGATTCGTTTACTCCGCGTTCTCACTCCACAAATACAAGCAAACGTCTACGAAAATTTCGCGCATTGTTTCGGTTGCTGTTTGAAGATTCTGTCTTTTTCATTCCCCTAGTAATCCTGAGTATACCAGTTTACAAACTAAGGGAAAGTTTGATTCGATTCTGTCGAAGCCGCGATAGAATGTGATGACAAGTGGTTATGAAAAGTAATAACAATTTCCTTGAATTCAAATCCATGTGAAGATCTCCTTGATCGTGCATTTTTATAATGCAATCAGTATTTAGGTGGAAGAGTTTCGGTCATTTTATCAAACACGACGTTTTTTCGGGCTACTCCTTTCGGAAAGTTTTTCTCTCTCTATCCTTGCTGTTATCGTAATCATCAAGTGCTGCGGTTTTTCTGACAGCTAAGATTCTCTAAATTCTTCGGTACAAGAAGCTAAAAGCTTGTGTCACGGCGATTTCTTTTTTGAGATTCCTAGAATTTTCTTCTCCAATGAAACTTCCCCCATCTTTTTGCTTGCATTCCGATAGAAAATTCCTAATGCATGAGCTCATAACTTTTTCGTGATCTTTTGCCCAAAACTCGCTAGTTGAAGAGAAATGTCTGTATTTAGGCCTTTAGCATGAGTAAAATATCTATCAAAAGTGTTGAACTCAGTCATGACCAATATTTGTATCCTCCTAGTATTCGTTCTAATTTGGTCATCGATTGATGTCTTTGACTAGTCACAGCCAACCATTATAATTTTCTCTAAAAGTCAAAGTTCCAAAAACTTTGGGAAATTGAGAGATATATAAACAGAGAAAGAGAGAGAGCTCGTAATAATAACTTGGATTAGGCAGGTTCTGAACAGTGCATGAGTATCTGGTCGATAGTGGTCTTTCGTACCGTTAACAACCACTTTTGACACCTTCACATTCATGTGCCGTTGGCGTTTGACCGGATTTCTTATCAATCGCTTGAGTTTTATGGTCGCTAACAATAGCCGCCGGTCGTTTCCGACGAGCGGACAGTGGTCCTCTGCACTTCAGAGCATCGGCTCGAAACGCCAATGATTTCGATAAGATATAGTTACCTCACATCAAATCTTCGCCTTTTAAATTTTTCCTTTTGATTGTTCGAACTCGACAGTTTTTGCAGTATTTTTCCTTTCGTCATCTTTATTTCTTCCGGTCCAATTTCGCTGGATCTTACTTGATACAACGCGTTTTCACGAATGCCCTGGGCATCCCAGCGATACCTTCGTTCCATTCGTTTCCTCGCATTCAGCCTCAGCAAAGCTCTTCGAACATTTCGTGTGTTGCTTCGATTGCTGCTTTACCAATTTCTCCTGTTTGTGAATGTCATAAAATGCTAGTCGAGTCGAATTTCATCGCAAATCTGAAATAGCCAAGATTGGCCTTCCTCGGATAGCCATGGGTCTTCAATTGCCTTTATTTTTGGGTAAACGCTTTAGCTTGGCACTAGGCATTGATAGTCCTTCACAATCGTTGAATGAACCAAAGATGCTCCCATACTTCCAAACAATTCTCCGAATAGAGTGGAACGCATGCTGCGCTTCCAATGACCAACCATTTCCGGGAATTTCAATTCTTTATCCTTTCAGTATTCCACTTGAATCCTCAAAATCTACTATTAAATTTTTCCCATCTTTTCTCATAACTAATGTCTCTTTATCTTGGTCTACAAGTGCTACTTTTCCACTCTCAGTAAGCTACGATTTGTGTCTGCCTGCTAAATTCTTGAACTTTCTTCGGCGTCATACTTTACATTTTCTTACGTTGGCAACTACTTTCTAAAAAAGTTTTTTTTTAGGAGTAGTGGCTGAGAAACATAAGGATAAAACCGTTCCGTAATGTTTTTATTTACGCTGATCACTACGACGATTCCTTTCATGATTGCATGGGCAAATTTGGTTTGTATCGTAATCGTTAGTATCAAATCTTCAACAGTTTTCTTATTTTCAAGAATATTAAGATATTCTCAACGAAACCGGTAGATAGAATAGTCTCCATTACACTGTGATACATCTATCAATTTTAGACGCAATCAGCGAATCTGAAAGAATCCTTTTTGTTGTGATACTCGAGCAGTACCGTGATGTTATAACTATATATATCGAAGGAGACTAGATGGCACGCAACATTTTCGACGTTAGGCGCAATCAAACCCCGCGTTTCACTCACAGCGAGGACGGGGACCACGATTGCACCAGATCGGTGGCCTCGATGGTGTCGTGAGTAATCAGTGTGGGCAGAACGCGAGTTCAAATCCCGAGGGTAAAAGAATCTGCATATATTCAAGCTTCCTTCGACCTATAATTGCAGGATCATAACCCTGTTATTCAAGGAGTGGATTGAGATAGTCCTATAAATTAGGCCTATCCAAAAGCTGTCAGCACATAGTTTTGATGCCAATATGTGGTCACCAGTCCAAACCTGTTAACTGTTAGTTGCTAACAGCTGCGATGCCTTACATCAAAAAGAAAATATAGCAAAACGGTGGCGTGAGTGGTTTAGTAGGAATATGCTCCCACGCTATTGGCGAAATGTGAGGTTAACTCCCGCCTGAGTCAAAGTATTTTCACAACACTCCGCATTCCGGATACTTCATAATAGTACTTAAGAAATATTTCAATAATGACACAAAATATTCTTGTATTAACTTTAATCGACTATAAATCTCTTGATAAATGCTGAATTAGAAAATTTTGATCAAATCGTTTTCCAAGTGAATTAATAAGTTGATAGATCTATTGAAACTAATTTTCTCAAAAGCTAGAAATAAGGTCAATAATTTTTATTGCATATCCTCAAAAATATCTTGTGAATAAATTGCATTCTCTTGCCTTTCTCTGCTTGGATGATGAATGGGGGTGTTCGAGAAAGCTACAACTAGCTTTAGGCCTCCATTATTTACAGTTTGAAAAGTTGTGATGTGGTGTTAAACAGGTGTCAGAACAGACGTCGGTAATGCAGCTTTCGAGCATACCGCGGATAGGGTGAAATGTGGTTTTGAAACCCAACTGACGTAAAAGTTTTGCGCATCACAATGGAAATACTCTAATATCATACCACAGCTAAAATCAGTTAGGTAAAAAGAGAATTCTAGTTGGAAAGTCACCAATCATTGTAAATTGATCAACTTGCTTCACAACACCTCGAATATACTGATTTCAGTTCAGTTCTGGCAACTTCCTGGTGCGAATCTCTTCAGTAAAACGGCAACATATACGATATTGCTTCACTGAGCTACCGTATTTTCACCATAAAACTTCCGACTACCGTTGCTTAAAATCCGGCCAATTGGACGTAACGAATCGAACTGAGACTGTTTTCTATTTTCGCCTCGAGAACATGACTACAGTAAGTTCTAGGTTTTTTTCATGAAGCTTCTGTTTCTTTTTTTGAAAGCAGTTTTTCTTTGGTTAAGCCCAAAGGTAGACATTAAAATAACTTCTGAGCTTCAGTCAAACCACAATGCAAAAATTATCTCATCAGTAATACCTGTGAGAATGTAGGCTAATGAGATGACTATAGTCAAGATTAGCCAATTCTCATCATCACGGGCTGAGCACTTCATAGGTGTTATACCTGCTCATGTGTCACATAGAAAACTACACTTCTGGTGCCAAACCCATAAAATTTTTTTTCCACCTGTGACACAAGGACACACAGTCATGGGTAGATTGTCGAGTTTTCTTGAAATAGAAGCAATTTCTGAAGGCGATCTCGTAAAAAGTTAGTTGACGGATTTTGGTTGAATCGATCCCAAATCATAATGCCTTTATGCGTCCCTAAGTATATCCATAAATGTATGAATATGGATACTTGGATAGTTGGACGGTCCGTTTATGAATTGTGCGGACCCCAACGCATAAAAATATGCTGGTTTTGCTGTTTTGTTTCGTGGAGCCTCAAGGTAGGCCTGGCCAGGGCCTCCTCAAGTCGCCGCCACAAGAGCAGTCGTCGCCCCTTGTGAATCAGAGGGAGATTACCACCTTGCGACTGGTGACTACATAGAAGGCAGTCATTACTTATACAAGTCAGTCTTGCGTGACTTTTCCGAATGACACCGTCGGACCCCTTCTCAGCCTCAGTGGCCCTGCTGGGGGTTGTATGAATGTAAGAATATGATAGCGAGTGAATGGGTATTTTGAATAACACGATAAGCCACTACTAGGAAATTCATTTTGCATCGATTAGTGTCTCATCGCTGTTTTTAGTCTCGTTCAATTTCTGTCCCCCACGTGTGGGCTCGGTAGGTACTCTTGTCATCTTTTGTCTTAAGATTTTTTCATTGCAAGTCCCTTGAGTTACAATAGTGGTATAAGTCAGATTCATTTGTCATTCAAACATGACTCGTTCTTAATGAAGCAACAAATTTTTTAGGCCTATCTCACCATCTTGCTCTATATTTCCGATACGAATGGAAATTCCAGCGAAGGTACAAGTAATTTAACTTTCTTATACACTGACGGATAAAAATGCCTTCAGTTTACCAATTGTTCACTATTCACTGTCTGGCAATTATGTTATCTATTAGTTGACGGTCGTAAATTTCACTTCATCAAATCGTTAATAGTTCATCCCATCTTATAATATGAACAATATTTCATGGAGTAGTTCAATTGTAAGCTATGATCCTTGTTGCATTTTCCATGATGGCTCTTCGAACCACCACCATTCGTAAAGGATAGAGCAGTCGATTTTCTGTCGACTGACTTCGCAGAAGAATATAATGACTGTATTCAAATTTATTGCACCTCTAAATCCATATTACAAGAAGTCTTAATCACGTGAGGAGTGACGCGAATATTACGAACAGCCAAATGACTCCGGTAAACGACATAAGTTTGAATCACTCCAATCATGTTTTAGCTTTGACCATTTACTGTCTTCTCGTCATCTTCCCTCTACTCTGTTTCTAGTCGTTCTTCGCTATCCTTCTTTGTTCTTCTTTTTCCTCTTTTCTATTTCGTCGCTTTTCGATGTGTTCAGAGAAATCACAAAAGTTTTCGTACCGTTGTGTGATCGACGGATCGCGATCGGCTCAGCGGACTGCTGTCGCAGAAGGATTGGTATTCGAATTCATCACAGTCTGTAATAGGTAGGTATTGTTGCTTCAGAACTATAAACGATCAATCAATTAGCTTAATTTTGCTGATTATGTGGCGATTAATTTTGGCGAATATATTGTATGCCCGTTCTATGTTCATTTTGATTTGAATACCTGTTACCAAACGGTAATGTACTCGTTTTATTTTCCGTCCTAACCAATGCAGCAGGATTTGATAGACAGTTTTGCAAAGAAAAGGAAATAAATCTGCTGCTACTCACAAATTTCGTTTTTCATAGTGTGTGTGAGCACCCCACACATGGTCGTTAGTTTGATCCTTAACCATGACTCACTCTGCCCTTCTTCCCTTCTATGCCGGATAACTGTCAAGGCGATTGGAAGATGGCAGTGTTTTTTGTAGTCTTTTCAAGGTTTGCCATGTAAGAAGGTTCACGTTCGTTTTACTGATCTCGCTCGCCTCTGTAGAGTTATACTCCTGAACAGTCAACCCTTGATAATAGGGAAGGAGAGGTATGGAATGCTAAGACCAAGCAAAATAAATATTGCCTGGCTCTTTCACAATCGGAGACGCGCAGTTGTCATTGATTATTTATTTAGACATTGCCTTCGATCAATTCTTTTTGAAAGCTCATTTTTGAACTTTGATAAATTCTATTGAAGGACAGCGGCATTGCTATTAATACGAATGCATTGCTCGTCGCTTAGGGCTTGATCAACGCCAAATGCTTTAACCTTCATGTTTCACAAAGATGTTGATATGCGCATCCGATGCAACACCTGATGTTCATTAGAATCTACTTTCAGACCCTATTTTGGATTGATGTGTGCACAGTATTGTGCTGATGATGTAGGCGCTCATCACGTTTGCGATTCAAGTGGTAAAAAAGTGTGTCTACCCGGTTGGACTGGAAAAGAGTGCACAATAGGTGAGCTTTCTATCAATATCAACACATTTTCATGTTTGGGTACCGCAGTGGTTAGTGGATGCAGTATAGAATGGAGGCAAGATGATAACCGATGCGTTGACTCGGTCTTTGAATCAACAATCAACTGAACGCCTAGGAACGTTTTTGCTCGGCCACTTCTGCGATCGTTTCAACCAGCATTCTACTACATTCATAAAAATACAAAATCCTTAAGCAGCAGCCGAAGCAACATGTGAAATGTACGATGAGCTTGTAGAAAATGAATGCGAGAAAACGAGTCGGATGCAAAAAGTGTTGAGACGCGCACACTAAATTGTGATGATAGGTTGGATGATTCATTTTGGAGAAAAATAATGTGCGTCTTAGCAAAAATGTCTTTCCTGACTTGTAGGTAGCCAGGCTATTTTCCTAGAATGTCGAAGCACCGTTTCCAGCCATCATTGCAAATATTAGTCATTGCGGAAATAAAGTGTGTGTATTGCTGTGAGATATTAGCTTTATACTAGGCCACCAACTACTGGCAATGATTTATTCTTAGCTCGAGAAATTCATTTGGTAATTCTTGGCATTGGACCCATTGTCATCAATGAACTCCTACTAAACATAGCATCTTACCATAAACAAAGACTCTCAGCAATGTAAAGTGATGAGCTATAGGAGGAAGAATTGTAATAATGTGTTATTGGCTCAATTCAATATAATATATACGGGGAACGTTTGAAATTGTTTGAAATCCCGAACTTTAGTTCCCACATGGCAAAACCATTTCCGAGTTTTATGAGAAGGCTCATAAGAATCATATAACACGCGAGAATTCTTCTGCTTCAGCGACTGAAGATGTCAACTCTACTCGAATCGACGACGCTACAACGCTTTCGTCAATTCTGATATCAACTTCGAAAAGCACTTTTGCGTCATTACCACCGGATTATTGTGAGTTTTCTGAAACTGCTAAAATCAACTTAATACAATTCTAACGAATCTCAATGACGAGTTATGTTTTTAGTGACAGCAACGTTGAAGCCTAAACGCGATGAACCAAGAACAACTTTGACAGAGTCCTCGACAGCCTCATCGTTCAGCGCCTTTACTGCAACAAGACCCTTTGTAAAAGGTTAGCCAGGAGATGCTACTTCTTTTGATCTCTCTTTCCTGCAGAAACTTGATGCTTGTTTGCGTTCAGCCTGCTGTTCTCTAAACGACTGTAATTAACAATTGAGCAACAAAAGAACTCCCAAGACCGACTGTCTATTCCTCCCGTTCTTCTCAAATGAGATTAGTACAGCTATGAAACGCTGTTTGAAAAGGGCGGGATTAGAGCAATCGGTGGCTCTTATTGAAATAACGCCGAATACTCTAAAACGCCAGCTAGTTCGCAACCGCTTATATGACCCTCCCTGCATAACGAAAGATTGTAAAATATGTCCCAACGGCAGAGACGGTGATTGCATGAGCGTAGGGACAGTCTACCTAATCTCTTGCAAAGCGTGTAGCGATAAATATATTGGCGAAACGGGTAGGCCGCTCTATGCCCGCATAGAAGAACACCTAGCTGACAAGCGTCTTAATAGACGGAACACCCCGCTAGGGACGCATAGAGAACAGAAACACGACGGAGCTGACTTTGAGATTGAAGTCACCATCCTTGCGCAGGAACAGAAAACATCAGCGCGAAAACTTCTTGAAGCACTTTGGATTAATACCACCAATCCAACTATGAACCGCAGGGAGGAATGCCTCGTTATCACACGTGATTTTAGTCGTATATAAGACTGTTATATTGATGGGTTAGGTGATTGCGAGCCTATGTGATCTCCTTGCGGTTGTCTCCACTTGAATCATTCGGCGGAACACATATAAAAAGCGGTGAGTACGTTAAGAGTATGATTTTGTGCTTGATGCGATCGAAATCTAGGTCTGGTGATTTTTTCTAAGGGAGTATTGGAGGTGTTTGGCTTATTGGATTGCGGACAATTTGACCTTTCCAGGCTCTGAAGAAGGCAAACTGCCGAAACGTCAGCTGTGAAATAAAGTTAATGTAACACCTTGTGTTTTGCTTAAAAAAGGAAATCAGGAATTATATTACAACAAAAGAATTTTCAAAAAACGGGTAAAAAAATGATGAAATTGCGACGTATTTGTAAGAAACTACAAAGTGTTGTTTCTTAGCATCAACTGCGACCTTTCCTGTCCATACTGTTGATGGTCTTGCTTTTCCTACACATCCGATACCACGAACCTCCACCACCTCCACGGCTCGCATCACTGGTATGTTATTCTCTAAATTTTGAAGAAAAAAACATGATCCCACAGAGGTTGTAGTTCTTTCTGAACTTCTCTTGAGTTTGATCGTAAATATGGCCTATGTTTACGCCAAATAAACCACATTCTTGGACTTCAATTGTGATTTCGCCAGAAGATGTAGCAAATATTGATATTTTTTCCTTTTAGGCCGAAATTCGAAGTCAGTATGAAACAGTTGATTCAAACAGCTGTCTTTTGAGCGCTTCCGCCTTCTTTAGGGCTTGAAATGATCAGTGATCAGCTTGCCCACAACCCAGTCAGCCACCGTCATTGCAACATCTGAAAAGATTACCAAATCTACATCTCAATAACATCAAGCACAATTGACATTGCTGTACATCATGTAGTAAGTCGGCGTGGTCCTTGTGGAACGCTGGAAGGAAGCTCTGCCTTTTAGTGCACGGGCGCTGGTTTGAACCACCAATGAAGGATTTTTGTGCTCGTTTCCAGTAGGGGATGAGTTGAAAAAAGTAGAAGAAAATGAAATAGAACTGAGCTGCTAGTCATTCATTCATTTGCTTGTGAACGTGACAATAGATTGAATCACAAATCTGAACAACCTCGTGGAATCTTTTCCGATCTAGATCTTTGAAACATCATATAAAATGAAGTGACACAATTTGTAGTTCCTCACCTTCAAATTTCACAAGTTTGTTGCCAGATGATCGGATCTCCACTGTGCTGGCAACATCGTCAACAATCACGAGAAATGATATCTCACGATGTTACACTGTTTTGAAAAGTAAGTGGCAAGAGCCATTTTATAAAAGCTCTTGTTAAAAACTGGTTTATATTTATCTTGTTCACCAGTGATTATTTTGATCAGTAGTTTTCTTGTGTGTTCTGAGTTCTAGGCATCGATTCCAATACTTGATCAGTTTAAGTTGACCTTTGTATATTGGCTTAAGCTTAGCCGCGATGAGGTCAGATTTTTAAGGCGATGGCGATGCGTTGGTATCAATCTGATCATATCAAAGCTCTGTCGTAAAAATTCCGAGCTACAACGTTCGGCGTAGAATGCTGTAAAAAAGTTGTCATTATACACAACAGGCGAACATTTGAAAGCATAATTTTACTCATGAGAAAGCATACATAATTGGGAATGTTGCTAATATTAGGTTTGAATAATCGAGCAGAATTGTTTTTATTTGACCGTTTTCTTAGTTGTGGTATGATGTTCCAAATATACCCAGTGTTGTAGAGTGATGTGCAAAACTTCCGCATCAGGCAGGACCCAAACCCACATCTCACTCTATCCAATTCTGTTTGATCATCAATACCCAATATCTGTCAGAATGACTGGGTTCAATGTCGATTCCGACTACCCGGGCCAGACCGCTGACGGTTGGCGGCTGACAGATAGATGTGTTGTAGCGTAGAAAGAGGTGTCTAAAAAGGGCGTCAGTAGTGCACTGGATTAGAGGGCGCGCTCTTGGATAAAGTGAGATGTGGGTTCGAGTCCCGCCTGACGTGGAAGTTTCGCACATCACTCTGCAGCACAGGGTATATTTTAATAATCGATTAATAAGAACATGAACAAAATAGAATACTTTCTTATTTGTGATTTTACGATTGTCTTCCGTTTTTTTACTTTCAGTATGGTATGATGATAGTGCAGATTCTTCACTGCTCGCAGTGCTGGTGGTGATGATTGTGGTGACATCGCTCGCAATTGTTGGACTTATGCTCAAAAAATTCATTCGATCATCATACATTCAAAACTTGTTCAATAACTGTTGGGCTAAAATTTCGAGCGCTGTACACATTCAGCCTCTCAAACGAAATAGAGTCGCCGACAAAACATCGAAGGTTAGCTATTCGTTGATGAAGAGTCTGATTTTGAGGTAAATCCCAGTCAGGTGAGTGAAGTATTTAACATGATCCTCATATGGGATGCGATCAGCTAGCAAAGTGGAAAAATTCCTCTAGTCAAAAAAATCGAATGCTAAATTGCCTATAAAGGAAGTATCACCAGTTAAAAAATGTAAAGTGCTAAATGCTTTATGACGAGAGCTTTTGTGATTCAGAAAAGTCACGTATAATTGAGTCACTGTATAAGCAAACTACTCTTTTGATGACGTCTTTTCTTACAAGTCTGGACATGTCAAGATCCGGAAAAAGTTCTATAACGCTCTTGTAGATCAAGAATTTTCTTATATTCCTGAGAGCTTCAAAACAGTTGTGTTGAAAAGTGAATTTTTTCCGAAAGTGAAAAAGTTTGAAAAATTTGAAAATGCGTCACTCAATCAGATTATCTGCGTACTATATTTTAGATGTTTACTGTGGATTTAAAGAAACTCGGCGAGACGTTAGCGGTTCTTAATAGCAGTGAGCTCGATCATCGCTATTCACTGCAGCCGACCGGAGAACCGGCAAAAAGTGGAAAACAGCTCATCGCAAATGATAATAGTGTGCTTCAGTCAAACACTTATCATGAAATCGATTCGTTTCTTGTTTCACCCAATACGAATAGTCAGCTTGAGACACTTGTGTAGGCATTTGCCGTGCCTCGCGCGCTGGGGCATTCTTGTAAAAAATATGCGTATCGATTAGATTTTAGCACTGCCCTAAAACGTAAATTACATAAAAACTATTACATTAATTTCATCCATATGTGTATTTTAAATGACAATCTGCGTGCGAACATTCCATAGAACATGGTTAGCATATGAATTTTATTTTGCAGGCGCTATCAATACGCACGCGAAGTACTCGGTGATCACCGGTGCGCGTCATCGAATATCTAAAATGCATAATTACAAAAACGGTGAAATTGAAAACCATGTGAGAATGCCTCAGTTTCCCAGCCACTAGTCCGAATCATCAACTTGTACAAATTCTGACTGATTATGTATTTTTACACAATGATCTATTACCGCATGCTAATATTTTTCTTGAATCTGCACCTATGTGTCGCCAGACGAAAAAATGGAATTGTTTTCTATTGCATGAGTTATTGCCTCTTTCAAATTCCACGTGAATAATTTACTTTCAGCACCTTTTCATGGGGGGGGGGGTTTTTACTAATAATCGTAGAGTATTGATAGCGAATTTTTTCATATGTTAATCGACGTTTGATTTACGAGACATGCACACTATCTATTGAATGTAAAAGATTCATTGCCTTTGTTGAAAATACTTCAGGGAAGTTACAATCAATTTCCGCATAACATGAAATTTCATTTTAGAAGCATGTTCCTATATTTTATATGTCTGTACAGTAATTTATTAGAGGCTTTATGTTTCATATGGAACAATAAATGCTCTTTCACGTTCTGAATGTGCTGAAGCTTCTCTCGTTTATAGAGCTTCGTCAAAATTAGCTTTATGTAGCTGAAAATCCGCAAGAACTGTGACTGTTTTTGTGTGGTTGTCATTAGAGTAAGGAAGCAGCACGATGTTTTTGTCCGGAAACTTACCTAAGAGCGACGGTTGCCAGAAATTTTCGTTGTCCCAGAAGAAGACCTAGTTTGAAAACAAAGCACTTTACACAAAGTTTAAAAAACAGAGTACTACAGGAGGAGATCTTAACAGGTGGAAATCCAAATATACAGTGTTTGTCCACTTACAGGTTGCCACGATAGAAATTGACACGGCTTGTAATGAAGTTTTCCTATCAGTTCAATGAAGAAGCTCCTTGCTTTAAGCGTCGATAAATGGCCAGTTTTTAAAAGAAAAACACCTATTTACGTATGACTGGACGAATCTTATTTGGCCGAATATCGATAGTTGCATGAGAACACATTGCCTTGATACGCCGCCCACACTAGCGTGCTTTGACATGATGTACTACAGTGTTTCGAGCACTCAAAAAAAAAATTATTGAACATGGAAGGACATCTTCGCGAACATGAAAACAATATATGAATTACCTGAACTGCAAAGATGTAGAGAGATTGTGACGTGAATGAATATCTAGCGCACCTATAGTCACCTTTCCGACGACCATTCTTTCAAAGCAAGAATCATTACGAGTCGTCATACAAGAGAGCGAAGTTTAGATGGTGTCAGTATCCGTTGGCAGCACCAATAGTGACCCTGCGTTGGATTAGATGCGTGACTGAAATCTATGTTGAATCCTTAACATATCGTGATACTATCCAATCGACTATATTTGAGACCTCGCTTAAAATTCAATATATAGTCTGATAGGATATTTCAAGCCTTCCAGAGGTCTAAAAGAGCATTTCCATATAGCATCATTTGATACATCTTCGACTCCCTCACTATTAGTTGTAGAGATAAGCAGTAAGACATGTAGAACCGATGAGGCGGGCGATAAAGGCCCAAAAGTACATGACACTCGAAATGCCATAACAGACTTCTGAAAGGATAAAAAATTTCTCTCAGAATCTCTCACATTTGACTTTTCATGTTCGTAATATAATTCTCAGTCATTGACTCATACAGGAATCATTGAAACAAAGCCAACTGGGTATGAAATTTAAGAGGTGTTTTAGAAAGTTGCAGGAGAACTACGACAAAGTCTCAGTACACACGAAATATCTTGAACGTGGAACAGCGTCATTTAACACCTATCTCCTGTGACCTTATTAACTCCTGACCAACCAATCGCTGGGTGGATGATCATCGCACTGAAATCAGTACTTATTTAGTAATCATTAGTCAGTAAAGATGCAGCGGACTATTTCCTTGAAATCGCTACTACATTCTTCAGTTCACAAAATAGTAAAGAGACATAAAAAGGTTCAAAGAGTTCAAAAATTGTTTCGAAAGCTATTATAACCATACAGCATGCATCAGAGTCTGTACTTGTGGTCGTAAAAAATTTAATATGTAAAGCAAACTAGGCAGTGAGCGATTTCAAAGGCGCCTGGAGTGGATTTTGTTTCAAAACTGGAATACTAGCAATAATCTTGCCGTGCAAGTTTTCAGCACAGAAATTCATATATTTCTTCATTATTATTTGAAGCAACATGTTATGTGGTCTGGTAAATGGGCTCTTGTACAGCCCGATACACGTATTTCGACCTTACAGTCTCGTCAGTCGGGCTGAACCCGTCGTCTTTTTTAGCCTTTTTAGCCAATTCCTCTGTGGGTGCTCCAGTCCCCCACTGAGAGGTATCGAAGACGAACACCTTACACTGTAAGTCAGGTGAAAATATAACGAATTTACGGTGTTGCACACTCGATTGCCCTTTGGCTGGTATTTTTATTATATTAAATCTTTATCTCAATTCTAACCATGTCGATTCACATTGTGTTCTATTCAAAGTCTTCTCAAAGTCAAAAAATGTTACATGGCGACCTTTTTTCATTATGCTTTTCATCTTGGGTAGGAATATGTAAAATACAATATATCTCACAATTATTATTTGAGTCAGCATATCATGTGGTCTGTCAATGGGCTCTTGTTAAGAAGCCTGATACACGTGTTTAGCCTCGTCAGTTGAGCAGGCCCTTCATTTTTAGCCAATCCTCACAGGGGACCCTACACCCGACTGACGAGGTGTAAGGTCGAAACACGTGTATCCGGTTGTATAAGGGCCCATTTTACAAAACCACATAACATGGTGGCTCAAATAATTATCAAGAGATCTATTGATTTGAGAGTGATCTTAATATAACACTCGAAGTAAAGGAATAATATGATAAAAATACCAGCCAAAAGCAATCGAGTGTACAACACTCTAGGTTCGGTGATATTTACACTTGACTTACAGTATAAAGCGTTCGTCTTCGATATCTCTTAGTATGGGAACTGGACCACCCACAGAGGACTGGCTAAAAAGACTGAAAGACGACGAGTTCTGCACGACTGACGAGACTGTAAGGTCGAAGCACGTGTATCGGGCGGTAAAAGAGCCCATTTACCAGACCACATGACATGTAAGATCGAAAAATATTGAAGAAATCTGTTGAAATTTGAGCGTAGTCTTGATAAAACACTTGAAATAAAGGTATAAAATTCATACAATGTAAGCAACATGGTTTTCTTCTCGATTTAACAGTATTTTCTTTGCTGAGCTGCATTTATACTTAGAAGATTTCAATACAGAGCAGAAGTGTTATCAGCCAACAGGACTACCTAAAGTGAAGAATGGACCCAATAATGGATCACATATGAGTAAAATGTGCACTGCAGTGCCATATAAGTTATAATTAATCGGTCATTTTTGAGGACATAAATATGAGTGGGTTCACTCCAAATCAGACAAACTTCCCGTAAAGCGAGTAGACATCCCTAGCTGTCGGTTCAATCTTTTTTGGATTTTGAAGCGGTAATTCTAAATTTTGTAAGCTTGGTTGATAACATTTTCCACACCGAAAAGTACAAGTAAGGTTTTTCAATCCATATTTAATTCCTTTACGCTATATAGCTTGATTCCCCTTCCAAGGTCGACCTCTTTATTTATTTCTATTACAAAAAAGAAACTTCTTTAGGAGTTCAAATGACATATCTCGAGTAATGTAGAGCAGAGAAGTTGCAATATAGGCACCATTAGTGACATTCTTGTCCTTTAACTAAGGGACGAAATGAAACACCTTCGAGCACGGTGTGAGAGCCTAATAAGAGATTCCTCCCTGTCGTTGGCTTCATTTCACTCACTCACACACATACGCACACACACACACTCTCTATCTATCTCTCTATGTCTCTTGTTTTGCCCTTTTCTCTTATTCTGATTCCTCTTCGGTTCTTGCAAGACTTCACAATTATCCACTATATCCACTGTTGGATTCGCTGAACGGAACGACAATCTCCGAATACTCGAGCTGCGTCTATCTATGTCGTGAAATCAACATGATGAACGACCTAGCTCCAGAGTTGAGCAGGAGGAAACGAGCGGCTTGGGGAAGCTTTAAGAGCATCGAAGATGTAGTGAAGAGGACAGAGAACATCCGACTTTGTGCCCACCTTTTCGACTCGACAATTATCCCTGCCCTAACGTATGCAGCAGAAACCCGGTCGCTACGTAAGCGGGATGAAAGATCACTTGGCGTTATCGAACGCGCAGTCAAGAACTCGATGGTAGGAGTACCCTGTATCTAGCAAATGAGATAAAGGATCCGAAGTTCCGACCTACGTCAACGATCGAAAATCAGAGACGCCGTTCTACACGCCAGGATATCGAAAATAAGGTGGGCCGGACACGTGATGTGCTTCAACGACAACCGATGGTCAAGAGCCGTTACCGACTGGATTCCTCGGGACATCAAACGCTCTACAGGAAGGCCATCGACCCGTTGGTGCGATTTCTTCACGAAGGCTGTAGAAGAAGAATATGATGCTCAGCGAATCCGTAGAGCGAGGAGGGCCCACTGGGCTACTCTTGCACGCGATAGGGAAAAATGGAAGTGTTGCTGGTACAAGCTCGAGTCACTCGCTGATCAACGGGAGGACAGGTGATCCATTGTCGGCTCGTAGTGATTGAAAAGCAAGGAAATGAAGGCATATGAAGCTACAATACGTACTTTATGTGCATTACAGAGCTCGGAAACTGGTTTGTCACCTTTGTATTGCGCGAGAAAATTTTTAACAAGTCTCGGACTGGGCTTTCGATTCAATATGCTTCCATCGCGAGCTATACGTAACATCGTGTTAATGTACGTGTTTTACGAAACCAGTGTAAAAAAAAAACCTCCCACGGATCTATTGAACACTACTGGATCAGAGTTCAAGATAAAACAAAATTATGCAATTATTTTTTACAGAAGTATTCAATGCTTTCTATTATTGCGTCACTATGAAGATCTCGGGCATTGTATGGAATATATGGATACTAAAACTGAAAAATTTATGTCGTACCAAATTTTCGTAAGTACAAACAGATTATGTAGTTGATGATTTATAATATTCATTTGCGGTAATGTATAGAAAAAAACTGTTGTTGAAATAAGAAATGGAAGACAGCAAAATAGAGATATAACTTATAATGGAAAAGATATTTTAACACATGCAGTAGAAGGCGGAAATAACTTATTTGGCTGTCCCATTCAAAAAGGCGAGGTCTTAGGGAGTCATGACGTCATTTCAAGTGGAAGATACTTAATTAAACTCTCCTCGAAGATACTTTATCTTTGAGTGAAGATTAAACCTCTTACAGAGATGGCAAAAATCTGAAATTATTTCAAAAACTACCTTTTTTGGTGGGCAGCGCGCGCCGCCTCATTGGCTCATTGTAACCGTCACAAACGAAATGACCACCGCTTAAAAGCGGTTAACTATCTATGGGTTTAGAATATAACAAACAATGCTATTGCATACACTAACACTCAAACAGAGTTGCACAGGGCTGCATGCAAAGTTTCATTCAGATAAAGTCTTCACTTCTTTTTCTTCCTCAGAGCTGAATATTTTACGACATTATTGATCATTTACTCCAACCTCAGATGAAGGGTAAGCTCCTGAAAAACCGAGCCAACAAACCATCACGTTTCTATTCGACTGTTTTTCCTGATCTTGCTTAGAAAAATAAATAATTTGTAACATTATTTAGGCCCTTCATAAGGTCTCTTTTGGCACTAATAAAGTGCTAGGCAGGTGTTTCGGCCTTTCAGCCTCATTAGGCAAAGTGCTATTGATGAGGCTGAAAGACCGCAACACATGTCTAGCACTTTAGAAGTGCCATAACAAACCTCATGAGAGGTTAATTATGTTATTGGATTTTACTGTTTCAAACGAGGTCTCAAAAAACAGTCGACTTTGAAAATAATGACATCCAATACACACGACAGCGTAACCAGCCACTGGGCGTGGTAGTGAGCATGTTCAACGTATTCAGCCCTAAATGAATTCAGGGTTTCGTCTAGTGCCTGCAAATCTAATGGTATGCATATCTATACTATATAAAGGATAAAAATATAAAGCTCTAAGCGTGATCAATCCCTGAGGAATGTGCCATGCATTCCTCTTCAACTTTTAGCCTCGTTTAAGGTGATTGAATGCATATGTGGCCTTTATAATGACTCGCGGTGGCCTCCCGCTGTCAGTGCTGCTAATCCTCTCAGACATGTCTGAGACCTGAATGGTATCAGTTTACCGACCCGGAGGGATAAATGGTTTGGTGAGCCATAAGTGCGAAATTGAACCATCGACCTTGTGTGCGACGTAAATCACCTCTAATCACTGTGTCACATCGCTCATCCATGCTATATATATATATACATATATATATATATATATATATTATATAAATAAGAAAGGGAAATTACAGCGGTAATGATAGCGTTCGTTATACGGACGGCCCAAGCTACCCAGGAATTATAACAAGCCAGCTCTGAGCACACCATGTCTCTTATCCCTCCATAGAACTGTACAAGATTTGTCTAGTGTAAGCTATATTTAGTTTAATCGTTAGAACAATGCGTCAGCACAGCTATGTCAAAATTCGGAGGAGAATTGACTCCACCAAGGCTTAACGATATTTATACGAAAACGAAAATCCGCAAGCAGTAGCCGCACATATGAGCGAAAAGTTGAAAAACTTCTTGAACGAAGGATGCAAACAAAGATTTGAATACTGAAAGTGCTGTGACCTACACAGCATGGTACAGCTGATGTTGATTCGCATGTTGAGTAAATATGGTATGAGTTTATATTTAATGGTCTATAATGTCCACATCAAGATACAGGACTCAAGTGCGGCCTTTAATCTATATTTCGCTTCTACAACCGCTTATTACATTGCCTAATTACCTCTTGCTTCTGATGAACTATAGAAAGTTGGTACAACTCAAAAACTGTAGAGATTCTCATTACACAAAAATTATTCAACTTGTTTTGTGCAGTTGTATTGCTGAATTATACTTCTGTGCCCAATTTGTTTTACGGAAAACCACTGTTGCATCGAAAAGCTTTTAGCAGAATTTCGTTTATGGAATGGAAATCGCTTGCGTCATCATTACCAAACACTGAGTATGATATACAGATAATCAGTGCGGCTTAACATCATTGTTACTCAATTCATCGCATTTGTATCAATGGATCAGACGCGACACTAATTGAGAATCGATACGCATATAATATTTTGAGCCTGCGATCCTCAAAAAATTTATATTTTTTAATGTTACTAAAGCATTCGTATAATCTGACCAGTTATAGTTGTCCAAATGAGACAAGAAGTTGCCGATTTCGATTTATCTCATTGGGAGTGACGTGGAGTATATGACGATCAGGTGAGCTTAAAGTATTAAGCATGTTTGCTCACACTTATGTAGGTCATTGTTGTAGCAGCGACGAAACAACGAAGGAGTTATTTCGTTTAGGATATTTGCAAGCAACTCTATCCATCACCTCTTTCTACTTATGCTTATGAAACGCTATAATGAGCCACTTCAAGCTATTGTCCTTTCCAACTAATTGCACAACGTCACAAATGTTAAAAATGATCGCAAGCCCTTTTTTTTCTCTTTTCACCACAAAAGACACTCGAAGAACTAAAGGTGATCATCGAAAGAGCAAGAGAACTCAGTTTGCCTCAAGCTATCTAATGTGAACTTGCACGATTCACCTTCTAAAAATGTAACTTTGGAGTGATAAGAAGGCGTTTTTAACGTGAATTTATGTTCCTTACGTCAATTTCGTCCACGCTTGATTGCTGATAACCACCGAATGGGTTGAAACATGACTGACAAAACGACAGAGCCACGGTCTAGATTGTGTAGTGCAAGTGCGCGCTGCCAAGCAAAGTTTAGTCCGGTTCAAGATCAGATCCCGAGTCTGTTCGTATCTCAGCACTCTTGTGCTTATGCTTCACATCATAACGCGTCTCGCTAAAAAAAATTACTAGGCAGTATTCAGAAGTTCGAAAAGCCTATGTCAAAAGAATGACAAAAAAGATGTGAACCGCACTAAATTTAGTACTCTAGTTCTAACTGATAACCTTACATTAATACTAAATATTTTTATTGCATAGCTCATTGGCATAGACTGCACCTTTCTACCACATCAGAAGCTTCAACTTTTCGTTCTTCTTTACCAATTTATTTGGTCCGTATCACAGTTGTTTCTCTTTGACTATGGGATGGATTGAGAGCTGTGCTCGAACAACATTTCGTGACTATATACGTCTCGAAATTTAGCGAAAGTCATTAATTCTAGTAGCTATTTGATTTCTCAGTAGTATCAGCTTTCCTTGTGCATGAAGTAGCTAATGGTAAACCGATAACGTGTTTGACGTTATTCAGTCTTTTAAGTATGCACCATCTATCCGATATACTCGTACATTTGTGGATCTGGCTAACTGCAAAGTTAGCCTGCAATCGCTCGCATTGGCTCATTGAGCTTTTACAGGACAAGTTCAGAAACAGTCTCAGCCAGAAAGGGATGAGAAATTGGTGGGTCCGAGAAAGCTTAGGCGACGTCTTGCTATTCGCCTTGCTCGATTAAATACCGTAGCCATTTTTGCATTTGGTTGGAAATATAAAAGCAAACAAGTAACAGGTGGACGAGAAATCGCTACACATCAAACAGTGTAAAACTACGTGTATAAGAGGAAGGTCAATTGCTCTGAGCATGACGAAACGCGATGATGACGTTGACTTACCAATCAAAGATATGTTAGGCAACCAGAAATATTTACACTTTGAAAAAGGATTGCCATGATTTTGGGAATCTCCGTTTTCTTCCAACAGTGCCCTGATTTTCAGAATCTTATCCGAGCACTGAGTCATCATTCAATTAAGGCGATGTTATCGACTTCGAGGATGATGAGGACCACAATAACAAAAATTTCTTATTAGTGCAGAGACTTATAACTAAATCAGAAATCCGATGATGACAAAGTAAGTACAAATTACGTGGGGCCCTCATTCATTCTCACCTCTGAGTCCCGGTTTGCGCTGAGTCATTGTCAATTGAACTTCTACCTATGCGTTAGCCTAAACAGCCCTGCGGTAGACTGTCGCAGCATTTTTTTTTTTGAATTTCATGTTCTATCTATTACTGAAGCTGACGTCAATTCTCATTTTTCGAAAGCTTATGTCATTTTACCAAAGCAAAAAGCTCAACCCAAGTAACAAATCATCTATCCACAAACTCCACCCTGTCACGGCCTTCCCAAAAACATTTTCATTTGAGTAGTCGCCTCAACTAGTCGACGAGGCTTTCTTTCTGAAATTACTCATGAATAGTGAAACATCTTTGTATTCTAAGCCGGAATTTTCGGTTGTTCTTCAATAATAATGAGAACATTTTACAAAAGCGTGTGAATGGCTTCGTAATCAGTGCTATAAATCATTCAGCGACCCGCTATAGACTACCGCTAGAAGCGTGCTTCTAGAATATTTTAACTGCTATAAAATGTATGCTCATGGTTTTGCAAAGTCAGAAAATGCTTGTTAGCTCTTATGAATATTTATCACTTTTTAACATTCAAAAATTTCGCCACCAATTATGTGTCGATTTGCTTAGATATCAGTTTTGTCTAATCTAAGTGTAAATCACAATTAATTGCCCAAAACTTCTGCATTACATTATCAATAATTATTATTGGTAGCAAGGTTCATCAAGTGATGGCTGCGCTGAGTTGCTTATGATGCATTCGTTTCCAGGTAAACTGTCTGAGATAAAATAAGCACGATGCACCGTTTGCTAACAAATTGGGCGAGCACAGCCATAACCTGTTTCACCTGTCATCGCTTTGATAATCTAGTAACTCGAGAGGGCACTAACGATACTTCCATTTTCCCCATCGCTTGCAAGAGTAGCCCAAGTGAGTCCTGATTGCGCTAGTATCCCGCTAAACATCATTTCCTCAAGGCTTTTTGTGAAGCAAGTGGACCATCGAGTCGGTCTTCGTGTGGTGCGCTTGGCATACCGGGGAATCCAGTCGGTTACAACTCACGTCCATCGCTTGTCGTTAAAGTGCATTACGTGTCCGTCTTCCTTAGCTGTGATAGCCTGGCGTATAGAACGGCATCCTTGATTCTGAAAGGTATTATTTTTGACGTTTACTTTCTCGTATGAATCTTCTTTGCTGAACTTTTTGCGATCAGTCAGTGACCTACCAGATAGAATTATCTCGTATTTAGCCACAAAATGCATTCATCCACACCTAGCAATTTCAAAAGTATTTTTTATAGCGCGTTGTGAAAGTTCGGTACCTAATGATTCAGCTGGAAACTGATTATTGCTACATGTGCGCTAACTATGGCAAGTCATTTCTATTCCATAGAATGGCTGAATTCAAAAAAGTAGCAAAATGGGCTATCATAAGTGGCAAAAACTTTAAATTCCACGTCAACGTAGTCGCATGTTGCGTAATAGTGAAGAAGTATAGATATTGGTATATATAGAGCAGTAGAGCGAAGTTTCTTCTTTATTCCGCCCATTCTTTTGCGTACTTTGATCTTTCATTTCCAACTAGTTATCGAAAATTGGCGTCTACCGTTCAAAGTGCACCCACTGCGTAACTCACATCAGATTAGTGTAGTCTCACACGGCAGTCACACAAAAAATGTATCGGGACCAATAAGTTGGAAATAGTGGCAATAATAAGAAGATGAAAAGACTAGCGACATCAGCAAAATTTGCAGCTGTGATGATAGAAAATGGAATATTGATCATAGAATTAAGTGCACCAATTTGCTGGTAGCTTAATTTTAGTTCGCCTGTGACGAAGAATCTGACAATTTTGAAGAGAATACAATCCTGTCAGCTCATTGATCAAAGCGTAGGCCATCCTGAATATGAATACAAGCCAGCCGGTAGTGGAGCTTTAGTAAAGAAATGCAGCTTCTCCATCGGATCCTTACTGCTGTCATAAAATATCGGATTTGAGAAGACGACGCCAAAGCGCCAACGCAGTTTACTGTCGCACTGCAATGAGTGTTGAAGTCTTGATTGAGACGAAGAGGGATTATGTGTTAACGGAAAATTCCTGTCAGTTTCTCATTTTGCGGATGGCATCGCTTTAGATTCGAGGATGTGATGTTGTAGTTCTGTAAGAAAAGCGATGGCGTCAAAACGATGCACTAGAAGTCATACAATCGAGCTGATATCATGATCGAGTCATACTATAGCGAGTTACGAACTCTTTAGTAAGCTTTCCAAACGTTTTATATACTCCTGCTATGACGCCTAATTTCCATTTGTACCTCTAACACTTTTTGCACTCGATTCAATTTTTTTGCATCCACCATCCACAAAGGCTCTCGATGTCATTTCGGAATGAGGTTGTGGTCGTCGGTTCACGTCTTTTCGCCGTCGTTATATGCATATATCAGTTCAGGCACACCTTAATAGTTTACCCCATAGCCATATTCAAAAGGAGTTCCTGGTTGTCGAGCAGCAATATGAAGCCTAGTTTCCATTTTGAAATCACGGTCACTCTCAAGCCTAAATTGGAATTTTGAGTGGGGCTAAAAACAAGGTGGTGATATGTGTTACCTCACCATGGGGCGAAACCTTATCGCAATGTTGCAAACTTCTTTCGTACCCGAAAAGGTAGATCCGTGACTGGAACGTTTGAATAACTCGACACCTGTTTCTTTTACCACAGATGCATAATGGCCATCTATAAAGTATGATCAGTCATTCTGCTAAATTTTACACCATTTTGAGATTAAGAAGTTCTAAGGTATTCAAAAATACAAGCTTATACTTTTTTTGGTAAGGAAGATACGAGGTTATGTTACTGCAGTTTATATTCCCTCAAAACAGCTGGTGCACTTCATCGTCACATACTGACAGTATCTATTCTGCTGGCAATTTGACACTCCAAGTAGCAATTTCGTAACAATTTTTGCCATGTTCTGTCTTCATAAAATCAGAAGGCACCAGCGATCTTTATCGGTTTAAACTTTTCGTATTCCGTTTTTTGAGTCCGAATTTCTTCCATATCACCGTTATATCAACTGGAGATAGATCGGAACCGACAATCTCTTAACCTCGCCAAAGACTGAATAATTCGCTGCATTTCCTGAAAAGGAGATCCGAATTGTTAATAAAAGTACCCATTCAATACAATAGCCCTTGTACGACCAAGCTGATAGGCAGGCGGCGTTGCGCCGTCGCTTTGTTACGAGATACCCCTTTCCCAGAGATTCAACGCCGCCATTATCTGTTTATGCAAGTCTGGCTGTTTGTGTCTGCTTTTACACTGAACCAGACACTGCCATTACAGTAGCTTAGTAGAGTTGACGTCGCGTGGCTTGAAAGAAACGTATTATATGGTCTTCAAAGAGATAGTACACCACAATAACGATACAATGGCTGACGCTCCGGCGGCTTCGTCTTTTAAAGATCCTAAGAAGTTTAGATTTATTTGCAGCCTACTCAGTCAAATACATCCGTAACCTCGGCAGAAAGACATAATGAACAAAAAAAAATTTTGATTTGAATAGCAGAAAGGGCATCTTTTCGAATTATTCTCTACTCAGTTGTTTCTAAGTCTTTCGATTATTGATTGGAGATTAGCCAGTCTTAGATCTCGTACTTAGTAAGAATTTGCCTGGCTCTAGTCCGAGAAATTAGCCTAGCCCGAGGATGGGGCAAAGTCACACTTAATTACGAAGCACTCCTTCTTGCTATTCCTTTTCGTGTTTCTAGTGGTTATCTGAATGGGGCTGGAGCCGAGTGGTTGTGATGTTCGCCGCAGCGCGGCACAGGCTTGATCTTCACTCTTAAACACTCTCCTGCAGCCAATCACGAAAGTTTTATGGAACACTCCTTGGCTATCCCTGAAAAAAGGGGATGGTTTGCACCAGCGTTCTACGAAGCATTTTGCACCCTTCATGAAGATGACGAAAACCGAATTGAATGCGATAAATGCTTTAATTACTGGGATAAGCATAGTGAAAAAACTGTGATGCCAATGAGATAAAGTAATAAATGAAACATTTATCGATAAAATTTCAAGAGTTCTTCGCTCTTATGTTTTGATGTCGTTGCAAGGATAGTGCAGTCCCATCAAAATCCGCTCCGTTGTGTTTCTTGTTCCCTAAGTGTACCTGATGGAGCATATTTTTCGACACTGAGCTTCCCAGCTAGGTTTTCTTTTATACCGACGCATGGTGGTCTAGCCGTTTAGCCAATGTATTGGTCTTCGCTTGCCTTACAAAAGATTAGGTATTACGCACAAGATCTCATGCAATTGCCGGCTCTAGCGTTAGAGCAGACTGTTCAGTTTTTCGTTACGCAGAGGCGATCGAACAATCAGCTACGGGCCAGCTGGCGTGTTTGGGAGTATTCAGTCACTGGTATTGTCCAGACCTGTAAATCTTGTTCAGTTCAATAGCTGTGGTTACCTAGTCGGAAATAAAAGGTGGGATGAATGCCCTTATCTTCGCAGACCTCATTTTTGGAGTGTCATATTTCCTCTAAATCTAATCCGAGGATCTCTCACTTTCTCGTAACCATTAGAAATGGATAATTTCGCATCAAGTTTAGAGATTTTTTGCATACTTCCTTCACATGAACACAATGCTAGCTCTTCAAAACACGCTTTTCACAAGTGCGCGTTTCCTGTTTGATGAATGAGAGGAAAGTTAATGAACCAATATATTCTCATTATTTTGCTTTCGATGCCACTTTGTTAGGCGCTTTCGGACAGGTTGACTTGAATGTTGAAAAATGGAAGCCAATTTGTTGAGGTTCTTTTCTGAGTAGATTTTGTGTACTCTGACTGTATACTTAACAAAAGATGAGTTGACTTAGCTGAAGACTGACAAACTGTCCTATGCTGGTCGTAATGAATTTCTATGAGATCCCGAATAGCCGTAGCAACTTGTCCCCAAGTTTCACAGAAAGCAAACGCCAGCCGTTGGATTAGATAGAAGTTTGTTGTCTTACCAATCCTATTCCTTCATAACGACTGCTATTCAAATCAACATAGATGCAGAATGATGTGTTATTAGGTTTAATCTCATCGAAAATTGCCCATTAGAATTCTTTATTTGAACCAATTCATAAACGTTAAACGATAATGGGCTCGACATTGATTAATTTTCTAGAGATAAGGCACAAACTGAACTACAAGAAGAGTTGTGAAGGTGATTTAACCCATATTTGTACTAAACATAACTGAAAATTTTCGACCTATATATCAAGTTAGTGACCCTAAGTACACGATTGCTGCGATGCGAGCAAAACTTTGGAGTCTGATGCTTTTGTGTCATGATCTCAAGAGACGCTATGGCTTCTGTATGGCAGCAGTCGATCACAAATGCCAACAGGCTTCTCGTTTTGCTTTCTCTTAGCCATGTTTTCACAGATTTGGTGTCGTCAGCGATCACCTAATCACACAAAAGCATTAAGTTCCAAAATTTCACGTATCTCATCATTTTAGTGGTTATACTTCACCTCGCACCCTGACGAAGCATAAAATTAGGCAATTAATAAGAAGTTGAATTCAGTTGTTAAACTTTCTAGTAAAGTGTGGTTTCAGTTTTACGATACCGGAATGATGAAAATGTCTGTATGCTCTGGGCCAGGGCACTGTCCGACCAAGCGAGTTCCTTTAGCTCTTGCTCTAAACGCCTTCTAAATATATTATACATCTAAAAGAAGTGCAAAAAATGTAAGAGTGCTCAAAATTAAGCAGACAATGATTGCAGTAATGGAAAAGAATGTTCGGAACAATGGCTTTTTTTCTACCACGCAATGTCACCGTATTCATGACTAAGGACGAGGATGATCAAGTTATATGTCATCATGAAAACGTCTTTCACTTTGGCTATTATGTAAATGCTTTCGTAATTTGGACAGAGCGTAAATATTTTGTGACTTCGCTGCTTCATATTCATTGTGCATAGCCGAGTAATTAATTCTCATTCCACATGAGCAATAAAAATAGTTCAGTGTGTGGTAGTGACAACTGCAAATGGGAATACTAATTGGAAATAGGACCATCAAAGTGTTGCGACAAGCATTTCTAAGAGGTGTCAGTTCCATATACTCTAATCCTAAAAACGAACTCGTATTTTTTGTCGCCAATGCAATTTAACGCACCGTTTATTTCCATTAATATCTTCACTAAATCGATGTCACGAGTAAATCGATGAACTTATTACTTCTTTACCATCGACGATAATAGTGAGTTGTCCCGTGATTTTTTCGCATTTCGACACTTTTGTTGAATTCAGTTGTAATTTATTTTGAAATAATTAATCATCAAGATATATTCACCATAATGATCAAGATATGTAACTATTTTTTGGGTAGAGATTGGATACCTTCTTTCTAAAAAGAAAGAGGCTGGGTATCAAAGAAGTTGGTGATGTCACTTTTGAGTGGTTGTAGTCTCTAAAAATTTTTTTCATCCGCAAATGCTGCCTCAGGGAGCGGAGGAGGCGGTAATCCGATGCAGCAATATCAGGGCTATACGGTGGATGTGGTACCGTAGCCCAGCCCACTTTCTCCAAAAGTGGTAGGTCGACATTGCAATGTGAGGTCGAGTGTCATCCTGACGAAGGGTCACAGTGAGTCGTTTCGGAAGCTTCTCTCGCATTTCTGCGGCAAACTTTGGATCTCTCATAGTCGTTAGCAAACAGCTCGAATTTGCTTCTTGTCTAATATATCTTTCATGCCTCTTCTTATAACATCGTGTCATAATCATTCTTTTCATACCTCTTCCTATAACATGACATTATAACAGGTACGTGCTCGACTTCCGGTCACCACAATGTGAGGTAACTACATCATCTGACTTGGGGTGATTTACTACTCGACGTAGATTTCTTTACAAAGAATTATTTAACCTCAGGGGATCGGCTAAATCGAGTGAGGGTGGTACTTATGAGTCCCAACAGGACGAAACAGAGGCCTGTATACCACAAGACCTAACAGCTCAAAACATGTTATATTCTTATCACACTCAAAATTTTCCATGTTTTTTCTGATTTGCGCAGTGTTTTGACATTTCAACTATAAAAAATAGAACTGAATGGTGAACAAAAATTCGACCTCGGACAGGAGTTGAACCTGCGTCTCACCCGTGTTGTCCCGGTGTGTGAAACGCGGGTTCAATTCCCATCTGAGGTAGAATTCTCACCATTTAATTCTATTAGGTATAAATTTTCGTAGACCAGAATAAATATAAAATAAACGGCAAGTAATACATCATTAGCAGCAATACATAACATGTGAAATGAGCATCAAAATTTACAACATGACCACATTTATTTGAGATTATATCACGAAATCCAACAAAAATTTCCAACAACGCATAGATCGCAATTATATTAACACCATATTGATAAGATCTATGCCCATTCGGTGACCTAATCGCGTATTATAACCTCATTCCTCTTAAGTTTTCTTTACCAATTTTGTCTTTTCTTCACATGTTAGTTTAGCATGAGCATTTTCTATAGGTGAAAATTGATGCAAAGAAGAAGTCATCTGCAGTTCTGTTTCTATGAAGATGATGTCTCTATTGGTCGTAGCAATTTCGAAGCTCTAAAAACATCTAATGGATGTGATCATAAAATGACACCACATCTGGTAGTATTGTGTAGCTGACGTACGTCACGAAGACCATTCGCACATAAAATCACGAAAGCGTTGAAATACAGCCGTATAAAAAGTTGATTGTGCTTTGTGCATTTGCTTTCTTTTCCGTTCACGAGTAAATGTTCCATGTTGACCACAGTATCAAGTGAGCCATGGTAAAAAAAATGAAGACCAAGTTCTTGACGATGACGAGTCCTTGAGAAATTTGCCATTCATTTGGCTTCCCAGGAAGCATCGCTAGAGGTTAATCAATGCATACCTGGCCTTCACAATAATTCGTGCTAGCCGAACGATTTATCAAGAGAGTGCTGATATCTTTACCCAGAAGTTTGGCACCGACTCACCGACTCCCGAGGGATAGGATTTGCTGACTCCGCTCAGGGTGCGAAATCACACCAAAAGACACGTATGCGCAGAGCACTTAATTACTTCTTCACACAAGCCCCTTACTCAGTTAGTGATTTTATTCGGAAAAATTACCTGAATATGATATCATAACAAAAAACCAAATATCATTAAATAAGAACATTTCCTGAACGTTGTAAAATTGGACAATGGAAGGTAGCTGTTAGGTGAGAAGTTTTAAATTTGAGCAACGCTAGAGTATTTCCTTCTCCTCAATGATGATAATAAGGTGATCTTCATAACTATAAAATTACTACGCCTCTCAATCTCTATTAGCTTTAGGCTTCTTTAAGCAGTATATAATCCTCGATTTCACTTCGTCCTTACCATTATCACTTCTCAGCACCATTACATTTAGCACATTGAAGGCCTGATTCAATGTAACTATATTGAGAAAGGCTGATTTTAGCCGTCTTCGAGATTGTTATATCAGTGGTTTACGTGGATTTCAGTGTTCTCGCTCGCTTCGTCAAAGTCACACGCCGAAACGTCCGTAAGGTACTGACATAATAAATCCCGAAAAAAGCTAAAATCAGCCTATCTAACTATATCAAAGCTCTACAACGAAGTTCAAAAGGCAGTCTGATAAAGGGCAATGTAACTATATTCAATTTTTTCTCGAATGATCAAGCTTACATTGATTTGTAGAAGTCATCATACTTCAGAGTCGCTAATTCTAATCATTAACGAAAATTCGTGGAAATGTTAGCCGAATAAAGCTTAAATATTATTCTAATCAATGAAGAAAATGCTATTAAGCAGCATCGCCGTGCTTAGAAGAAACTCCTCTGTTAAAATGTTTTTATTACTTTAACTCACCAAAATGAGCTTATTTAGTTTACGATAACTGAAGAAAATTTGCCGAACACAGACTGCTTGAGTTTAGATTTGCGAATAATTGGAAATGACTTCGTTCTATTATATCATAGTTTTTACAGTGCGCCCTTCAAAATTAACTGTGTACAGATTTATAGCTCCAAATAGGCGATGAGGAAGTTTGAGTTCCAACATTTTCAACGGTTATGCAGAAACGGATAAGAGGAAAGAAATATGTTTCATAAGCTCTCAAAAGTTGAGATATCATCTTGATGAAATGAACGAACTTGTATCTTGTAGGGAAGTTCAACAAATTTCATAGTTTCCCACCCAATAAAAAAATGTAAACTATTCTAATGCATACCTTTATTTCGAGTGTTTTCTTAAGACCACGCTTGAATTTTAATAGATCTCTTCATTATTATTTAAGCCAACATGTCATGCGGTTTGGTAAGGGCTCTTGTACAGCCCGATACACGTGTTTCAACCTTCAGTGTCTTCAGTCGGGCAGAACCCGTGTAAGAAAGATAATAAAAAGATTGAAAGACGACGGGTTCTGCCCGACTGACGAGACTGTAAGGTCGAGACACGTGTATAGGGCTGTACAAGAGCCCTTATTAGACCACATGACAGTGTTGGCTCAAACGATAATGAAGGGAATCATTGAAATTTGAGCGAAGTCTCAAGAAAACACTTGAAATAAAGGTATAAACATTATGAAAGTACAAGCTAAAGAGCAATCGACTGCGAATCACTGTAAGTTCGGTGATATTTTCACTTGACATCTAGAGTAAATCGTTCGTTTTCGATAACTCTCTCTAGGGAGAGCAGGCTCCCGAGAGGATTGGCTAATAAAAAGATTGAAAGACGACGGGTTCTGCTCGACAGACGAGTGTTCAAGGAGGAAACACGTGTGTCGGGCTGTACAAGAGCCCTTTCCACATCACATGACATGTTGGCTCAAATAATAATGAAGGGATCTATTCTAATGCTTATTTCACTATTTTAATTAATATGGCGCAGTGAAAAAGTACTATGCACAATAGTTATTATCATATTAGTTAGATGATCATACCACTCCTTTTTCAAAATTCATGAGCTAACTAATTCATGATGACTTCTTGCAGTGAAGCCAAAAAAAATCCCAATGTGAATTACTTTCATGAATCCATTCTAGTCTGATTTAAACATTAAAAAGGCTTTTTTGTGTTCACTCATAGAAGAACTTTAGTTGTCCTTGGTTTGATTAGCTCACTGATAATGTGAGTCTTTTTCGCGTTTCTCCCATACTTTCAGTAATCATTCGATAGCTTAGATCTCGGCAATTTCAATAACGCATTTGGTTTTCGAGAAACCGCGGCAGTGTGCTCTAGCAACCAAGGGAAGATTACGTTTTATCTTTTGCGCGTATTCTCTGCATGGCTAGTGTCTGTGTTAGGCTTCTCACCAGACTTTTAGTACTTATTCGATGGTTAAAAACAGTGATTTTGAAGACGAAATTGGTTACTCAAAGAGTCTTCAAAAAGCGAAAAAAAGATTACGTTTGGCATTCGAAGTTCGCGCACTGGAAGCGTATAAGCGGTTACAGAAAATCATATTTATTTCAGCTCTAAAACCTCAGAGTTTTTTTTCCGAAACGCGGGAAAATTTTGTAGTTGAATAGCGAAGACCGCACTGCTCTCGATTCACATCGCGCACAGCTATTTCTACTGTCGTTTTGAAAGGAGCACTTTTCGTTATTTATTTAGAAATCTTTCTACACCTTAGAAAACATCTGAGTTTCGCGTGCTAACAGAAAACTTATTCTATCGTTTTTGGGTGCTAACGTTTTTACTTCTTTTGAATAACCAAATGAATCCGATATGAATTTCAAGCGATAAGCTAACTATTAGGTTATTGCGTGACTAACTGCAGTTCCAAACCGGTATAGGAACTACCTCACTACTAGCACCTATTGCTATTGTTGTCGTGAGCTCTATAGATAAACTGAATTGACTTGAACCTTCGTAGATGTTTTCAAACTCACTTTTGCATTTAATCAAGATGGTGAACGACCGCAGAATGGCCGATGTTGAGTCCTTCTTTAAATTCTCTCATAGTCTAAGGAGAATTAGCCTCAAAATTACCCCAATTGGCTGTTTTTTCGACGTTCCTCACTCTCGCCTCTTTTGAGAAACTCTTGAGCCACGACTGTACTTTACCGTGAGATGTCTTATTGCTTTGCTACCCATTTTGAACTCGAGTAAGAAAATAGCTCGAAGTGGTTCTTTGATTAACATGCTTTTCATCGCCTAAAATAAATACGAAATAAACAGCAAGGGATACGTTATTATAAAATAAACATAAAGCGAGAAATGTGCATTGAAAAGATGTTTAACATAGCTACATTTATCTAACAATATATTCTAATATATGTAAAATGTGAAAATTTACGGTGTGAAATTGCCAGTACACTTGCACTAATTTGATACTTCGGCTGTGAAACGTAATCAGCTTTTCGCACTTATAACGCTCCATTAACATCTCATAGAAAGCCGAGTTCAGCATTAGAAACATCTTATTTCATACTATCGAATGACTAGCAAAACCCAATAAAAAAGCTCTGTCCGGGTAAAACTGCAAAGAACACCTACATTCCATAGAATGTACCCCGTCCAAAAAGGGTTAACGTGCTCGCGACAACGTACCCCTATGTACCAATTGTGATCTGGCACTGTAGCAGCTACGATTTCTATAATTTACATTTTTCATTTCGGGTTTATTTCACAGAGAATAACCCTTTCATAACCATATTTTTTGCTTGTTGCCAGTAAAAACGAGTTCTGTGGCGGACAACAACCCGAAAAAGGGCTGTGCTCGCACTTAGAAAAACACAAAACATTTTCTTCTGAAGCAAATTCGTTGTCCGATAATTTGCTTAACAGTTGAACTTATCTCAGTTCTAACCTATAGTGATTCGTATTCACGAAACGGCATGAGCGGAAATGAAAATACAGAAGTAGACTCAGTATTAGCTACAGAATTTTCCATGTCCTAACAACTACATGTTCTCCCGTTGGGCTATGGTAACCACATAGTGCAGATGAGTATACATGACAATCATACCGGCAGAAATAGAAGAAGTCTTTTTCGCAATCCAATCACGTTACCAACACTTGGAGACACCTAGTTTTTTGAACTTTTTATATTTTTTATAGGTGGAACAACAGACACTTTGTAAGTAACTGAAAATTGCTCATATTCGACTGCGATAGCCGACCTAATTGCCGCCCCTTCGTTGTAGGCTTAACGACATGATACCACATTGTGCTTGAAGCCTGCCTGGTCTCCATCGAAGTGGGCGTCTTATGCGCTAACTTCTGAGTCGCAACTAAAACCAGAAAAAAATTCAGGCTAACTTCTATTTGTCAAGTAGAAACCTCACAAATGGTCATTCAGTACTCTGAATAAACTTCATCGATGGAATCTATCTAATATAAGCTTTCTGAAAAGTGTGTCTAGGAGGCATGCTTCAAGTTCCCCAGTTGTAGTCTATCATTTTTTTCCTCTTAAAAATAGAATAAATATCCTCAATTAATTCTTCTTATGCTAAAAAAGAAGCGAAGTCTTCACCAAGATTCACTGTCCGCTTTGTTAAAAAGGCATGGCATTGTGCACATAAATCAAGAAGTGTACTTTTTCTGTGAATCTCTTGTGAATATTTATCATTAAGTCCATAAGTAAGTAGGTAAGCTGGCATATTTTCGTACACACTTTCCTACCATTCTTCAAATAGGCACAATTTGTTAGCCGCTACTCTATTATACAGCCTAGAAAGTGTTCTTGTAATAAGCACAAAAATGCCGTTTTTATTTTCATTTTATATGATTCGGTGCTACATGCACTGTGAGAACCCCAGCAGTTTATTCCCTCTAATCGTTATCTCGAAATTCATCATTCTTCGAAGTCTTCGAATTTCTGTATCAGCTCACTTAGTGCTTTAGGATCTTGTCAGTATCGTGAATGTCGCTGAATGGTGCTTGTGTGATTTCTTACTGACTTCTTAGAATCGTAGCGTTGAGATATTCCTGGTAGATAAAAATTCATTAAAAAAAATCTGCGTGTTTTCTTGTTCTTTCACAAGACAGACTGAAAGTCTCTAGGTGATGCCATTATCACATAATTTCTTTATTTTAAGTTGAAAATGATGACAATGAAAGTAGCCCTTCAGCTCAAAAGGAACGAATTTTTTGAGGCATATAGCACTAAATTGTTACGGGCCTTCAAAAAACACTCTCAAATGGGTTTAGTTTAGTTACTTTTGTTCTACTAGAAAAACACGTATAATTCTTGTCAATATCAACTTTTCCCATAATCTATTGCACCACGATCATGTTTCCATTATATATTTATAAATCGTGCGATTCCCTCTAACTCAATGAACATCATAGCTACTAGATTGGTGAAAAAGTAATTACGGTATATGCACCGCCGAAATTTGCTGTTTGAATTCGAAACACCCCAAATAACTGAGATAAACCCCGGAGCCTAAAGTCCGAAACCGCTGTTACTTTTGCATCAGTCTAGTAATTATAGTAGATGATCTTAAATTAGTCCGAATAGAAAACTTCACAAAAGAATTCAAATCGAATTCTTGATGACATGCTACGAAGCCTACAATGTAGTACTGAACCTTTCAAAGGTCATTTCCATTTACATTCAGTGAGTATCCTTCTTTCACGACGGCAATCATTCTTGACATGAGCACGCTTTACTCTTAGCTAACTTTCCAAATGGTATTGTCAAACTTCACGTCAACCTGAGATATCCAGTTTTGAGAATGAGCCCAAATTGAACGTAGTCGTTCTCTCCAGAGAAAAATCCTAACTGCGATAGGATGCACTAAAGGCGACCGTTTGTGGAACATTTACCACAAGAAGTCAGCAATTCATTTGCAAATGTATATTTACTGTTTGCAGAATCATCAGATTATTTTTTATTTCGATGATTAACTGTAAGTGTCTGCTTTTATTGAATATACGTAGGAAGACCACTACTACGAGCACATGATGTCGGTAAGGTGTTCTATAGGCACGAGTGCTGTAGATGTCTTCAAAGATAATCCGGAACTTAAATGCGCTTCTTGATAGTTTTATACGTAATTCCTCAATCGATGAGTAGAGGACGCATTATTTGGTCAACCCATCCATCCATTTTAGTTCATTCAACGAATTGACACTTCTAGCTCGTTAGGGGTGGAGCTCTTTTTCTGTTTGACCAGTATAGAATCTCTAAACACTTCAACCTATACTCGAAAAAATCACGAAGCAATCTAACTGCAGTATAATCTCATGGAGTCTCTGTCTTAACTATCACTCTTTCTATAAATCCTTCCCTATCGTTATTCATTTCGCCACTCTCCCATTTGCCTTCCTGCCCACCCACTCTTTCTCTCGCTTCGCCTCATAATTGTTCAACACCCACCGTATTAATAGACATCTGATGTTTAATAAAGGTAAATATTACAATGCTCTAAATCTGATAGTAATATAAAATAATTCTGCTCAGTGATATGCGCAACTCTCAACGTCAACCAAGAGTTGAACCCGTGCCTATGCCCTTTCCGTGATGCGTGCTAATCACCACACTGCCGAAGCTCGTGACCTGTATTGTCACTCTTTCTGCGATATACTGTATCACAGCTGTCAGAAACCAACCGTCATTGGGTTTGGTTTAATAGAGAGAATTTGGTATTGAGAATAAAACACGGTTTAAACTCCCACCGGTAGTTACACCTTTACGTATCACTGAGCATTCTTATACAAACTGCACGACTGATTATATACTCGATTCATGCATATAATGAATTTTTTTCGAAAATTATAAAATGTATTCGGAGTGCCGTGGTCGGGTGGTTGTGATGCTCGTCGCGGCGTGCGTGGGCCCGAAGCGTATTACTCGACAATCTTTTGCAGTCAACAACGAACACCTCTACGGATAGACCTAGAGCCAGGCAATCCTCGAGATTGCAGCGAGAGGTGCACAACCAGTAGCCTACCACGTTGAAGAAGAAGAAAAAACGATCGATTGTTAGAATTATTGGTATCTGCATAATGAAAAAACTTTATGAAAGAGGTTAATAGAAGTAATAAAAGAACTTCGGGAAATGACCTATTGGTGGACGTGTACTTAGCTAGTTTATGACCCTATTTCTTACTTCCTCAACTCATATAGCATTCACCGATAAGTATCAATGCTAATCACCAATGCCACCTGTCGTAATCGTCATTGTCGTTAATAATAAAATGACTGAAATGTTCGCGTTTGATATATGTGGCGTATTTGGATATTGACCTTGAATCACTTGCTATTTACTTCTACCTTTACTTCCTACTTATTTTGCTGTACAAGGATAAAGAGTGCGGCATTGATCAACCCTGTAGAAATGGACCATGTATATGACTGCATTCGTACCATCAAATAGGCGACTGATTTCATACATTACTGACAGAATGACGTTCAGTGCACTAATTATGTATCAAATTAATATTTTTGCCCTTTCAAACGAATCCGCTGTCAATTTGTTGACCAAGGGATGGAGCACTTAGCTGACCTGAGGTACAGGATCGTATCAAAGACCTCATTTGTTTTGTGGCACACCTCTAACCATTGCGCTAAGGGCTTTATCCCTGGTTGTAAGAGTTCTGAAGAACGGTTTTCTTTGCATTTTGAAATTTGAAAAACTTATCAAAATAAAATAACGTTATGTCGGTATTCTTGCCATGATAATCATCGTAGGTAGATAATAATCGGAATCTCGGCGCCCTAAGCTTTGCAATTGCTAAAGAAAGAAACATGACATCCATTTTGTATTTCATTTACAATGGTTTTAGCCCGCAGATGGCTTCTAATAGGTCAGTGCACCACCTGTCACTCGGATAATTGTCGAGTGACTCGAGCGACGGCCAGTAAACCTCTCAGTTTTCCCTAAAGCAAGCGGAGTAGACCGTCAGTCCTCCAGCTGTATGGGTATAATGGGCATCATATCCTTGTTTACAATTTTTCATGAAGAAATCGAATTATAAGGTAGGTAGTCTCTGCTGATTTTGATATACCAAAGAATTCAATCGGTGACGATTCTTATCCATCGGTTGTCGTCAAACGCATTACGTGTCTCGATAGATTAAACTAAAAATTGGCAGAGTAAGCCAGAACGAATATGCCACTCAAACAATTCGATTTCCCCCTTTAAGTTCCGAAGTTCTATCACGAATTATCTTCAAAACATATGATTGTTGCCATTCGCAGCGAGAATGTTATTGCATGTACGGCTCTTGATGTGAATTTCTAAGATGTAAATGTAAAATTTCATCACGACGAACTATAAATGGTTTGAATTAGCGCTTCAGAAATTGTATACTTGCTTGTACTAAGGCTCTCCTCTTGAAGAACCTTTTACTCTTACTGTGCACTCACTTGGAATAGCAAACTAACATCTGCAGCAACAAGTACAATTTGAAATCATTTCAGTGCTGGCGAGCTAGCAACGATTCCTACTCGAACACTGAAGGAATCTTCTTGATTAGATGCCTATCACTGATTAGAAATCTATAATCATCAAATGTGCTGATTGTCATCGCCACTGATAGTTCATCGTGCTGGCAAATGTCATATTTATGACAATGCTGTTACCGCAAATTATCCAGTTATAGCACTGCGAATTAGGCGCACTTCGTACCACTTTGTTCTATCCATGAGTGAGCATCCTAAGCATGATAGATTTTCGAAGGTTATGTCGCTCAAATCTAAATGTTTTAGAATTGCTAGACATCACATAAGAGTGAGCAATATTATCCTAGGAAAAAGCGTGGAAATTATCAACGGCCTATCTAGAGGATCCTCATAGGAATTCATGGCAGATCATGATTGGGCAAGAATTTGATTGCTAACTCAATTCAAGACATAATTGCGTAACTCATGGCGAGTACTGCCTTATGCGATTACATACGAAGAAGCTTTCGAAATATTGCACACTTAAATTGCCAAATATTGCGCACTATTCTTCGACGGTGTTTCACTAATTATCTCAGAAAAGGGTTTCCTTCAGATACTAACTGTTTGACGTAGTCTAATTACAGCACTAAATGCTATAAGATTCATAAAAGATATAACTTTGAATTGTGCGAGAATATATAGGATTGAATTTTGTTTTCCTACTGCGTGTTTTAGCAATGATTTTGTTCCGAGTACTCTACTATTTTATATATATACATGCATATATATATGTATAAGCATGTATATATATATATATATATATATATATATATATATAAATGATAAAGCTCTCGGCGTTGATCAATTCCTGAGGGTGCGCCATGCATTCGTTTTCGATCTTTAACTTCGTTTGAGATGATTGAATGCATATCTGGCCTGTACAATGACTCACGGTGGCCTGCCGCTGAACCGAGTCAGGGCTGCTCATCTTCCCAGACAAGTCTGAGACTTGTCTGGTACCAATTTGCCGAGCTCGGAGGAATGGATGGCATGGTGAGCCATGAGCGCGAGATCGAACTATTCACCTCGTGCGCGACGTAAAGCACCTCTACGCGCCACATTCGATATATGTATATATAGTATATATATATATATATTTATATATATTTATATACATATATAATGCATTGTGCCCTCAAACGAAGCCAAAAAATTGAAAACGAATGCGTGAGGCATCTCTCAGTGGTGTAAGTCGGAGAGCTTTACCCTTTTATTCTTTCATCAATGCAGGGCTTGCATGAATTTTTGCTCTATATATTTGATTGACTTACAGTTTAATTTATGTTGCTTTTACAACTGGAAAGCTTAGTATTTTACATGTCAAAGTAGCTATTTCGACAAACACGCTCCACAACTTCAGACTCGGGTACGCTGCGGAGTTGGATTAAAACACCAATGAGACATAGGACCACTAGAGTATTAGCGAAGATTCCATATAACGTCTCAGATTTTTCGAGGCAAATTCGATGCTAAAGAGAAGAAAAGTAATAAGCGTTCTTTGCTACTGAGGAGTTCAATTGGAAACTCTGACAGAAACGGATGCAGGTAGAAGTCCTCGAGAACTTGAAACTATATATGAGCATCTGAGCTATTTCTGAGCTTCTAGGGATAATTGAAAGTTTGGATAATTTTGACAAGTAGATACTGCAAGGATTAAATGACCTCCCTCAATGTGGCGAAATGTCCCATGATAGATGCTGCAAGGGTTGAACTGAGCACAGCAGCAAGCTCTGCTCGATCATACTCACCGGACTTCCCTCCTACTGAATGTCACTTCCTCATGTATTTCTAGTTTCCTGTGAGAGGGAACCTTTAAAAAGCCAAACAAAAACTGCCTTCAGCGCCTTCATCACCTTTGAAGCTTTAAAGTTCTAGGCAAAGCAAAAAAAAATCTTTTTTTCGCTAGCAAAAAAACCATAGATTTGAAGATTCATTCCAACTCATAGAGTTAGTTCTTTCTGATTAGCAGGAAACAAAAGAAAAATCAATCTCTTTTGCTAAAGAAGAACTTTTCTTAGGAGTAATAGTAACCATCCAAAAGCTGAGACTTGAGGCTACAGGCCCACATCGACAATTTCCAAGAACTCTTTTATCGCTGTAACATTCAGAATAAAATCATGTTTCATAAAACCATGTGTTTTTTCCATTATCTCGCTTATATTTCGCTAAGCAGAACCTTTCCTCAGTGTGCTAGTATTCAAACTCTAGCAGAAGCTTCAAAGAACTAAAAAAAACGTTTGCTTCTTGGGGAGCAGTCTTGACCTTTAGATCTCCTCCGACCTGTGATTTGTGCTTTGAGCCTCGCCGGACAGAGCTCTTTCTTTAGACTACTAGTAATCGCTTGATAGTATAATGTCTTATACTTCTAGCGATGTGCTTACTATCTGGAAATACGGCTTAGCCAGAGAAAATAAGACCGACTTTTACGATTTTAAAATTTTTTGGTAAGGTCTGGAAGGTAAGGCGTAAGTCTTCCATTGCATTTCTGTGTTTCTAATGTCGGATAGGACACTTGTGATGGGAAAGTTTTCACATATCACCTTGATGAAAAATTCTTCTGGAAAAAGTCGTAATAAACCTCATAGAGATAAATTACTGCCGTAGTAACAGAACTGACTAGATCAAAATCTGCTCACATTTATTACTTTCTGCCAATCATGGAGAAAGGCTTCATATTGAAAAAGAATCCGAAACATCAAAATATTACCATGTCCATAAACAAGGTGTCCGAGTGAATAATGATGTGGTATATCAAAAGCAAGGTGCTGGTTTGACCCCTCCTCTTGTAATCACCTGGGAACGCCTTAGCTGGGCTAATTCGATAGTGCAAGGAGATACGATCTGACGAGCATTCCAAGAAATTCTTAAAAAGAAAGAAATTCTCAGGCGTCAGTCGAAACAACACACGAAATCTTCGAGGACTTGTAGGACGATGATAGTGAGGAAATGAGTTCCATGCAAGTAGTGGGATCCGCACATCAAAAAGTGTGGTGATGGATTGTAAATAAAATATATATAAGTACAATTCTATTACAGTACAACATAACGGCTAATGTGACAATAAATTTTTTGGAAGAAAAATGCACGATCAATCCGTCATATCAATTCTAACGCTTACGCTACAAATATAGACAAAATATCATGCAGTTCAGATATTTTATCAACTTCGAAGATCACTTACTCAACAAGAATTCGTTAGTTATTTGCTTTTTAGCAGTGTTATAATATTATAAGAGCGCGTGGGAATAGTGCTTAGAGGGACTATGCGTCGCGTATAACGTCGACCGTTCGATCTTGCACTTATGGCTCACCAAATCTTCTATTCCTCCGCGATCGGTAAGTTGCTACCAGAGTTCTTGAGACAAGCAATAGCGAATTAATACATCGTAAGCCACCGCGAGCTATTGTAAAGCCCAGATGTACATTCAACCACCTCAGACGAAGCTAAAAATTGAAGAAGAATGCACGCTGCATCCCTCAGAGATCGATCAAAGCCGAGAGCCTTATCCGCTTATCCTTTACAGTGTTCAAAAAAGTAATATCATATAATGTTGAGTGATTTGCAAGCATTTGGACCTCAAGCTGTAGTTAAACTCATGTTTGACCTTTTCTCGAAGCAGGTGTTAACCATTGCACTACCGAGGTTGCATTCTGCCATCGCTCCTTCTGCAGTACAAGAAAGGATGAGACACAAGTTCAACTCTCCTCCCACGCTGGGCGTTTTGTATATAACTCAGAATTGTTTGCTTTACGGTCATAACTCACCCCTCCAGTAGTTACACTTTTGATCTAAGAATCGTCTTTACCGTCTTACATCAATACAGAATGAAGCATCCATGTTAAAGGAAAAAAAACTGGCCAATATCTATACTCAAATTTCAGATTTTTAACTTAGAGTGCGACTGTTTGTGATGCCGCTCATATGAGGATAAATTTTCCATTCACTAGCCATGATACGACACTGTCACACTCCGTCCAAGATCCTCCTCCCTGCAGGGTCGAGACCATAGCCCAGACTTCTTCGAGATTGGCTCACTCTCTATGTTGACAAAATCTGCCTATGATGTCGATCGAGGAACGTCCTAATACACCTATTCCAATAAAATTCAAAGAGAATTGAGACGACCACTATTCATCGTAACTCATAAGATGTGAAGTCCCTAGGCCACAGCCTGATCCACGCCAAAACCCCGAAGACCTTCATAGTATATGGATGCAAAGACAAAGTGCAATTAACGCATGCATCCGCATAATATATGAGATATATGCGCATCGTTGTGAGCATCTGAGTAGCCTAGAGACAAAAGTCTTTAGCAAATCCCATGTCCTATTTCGATGCATATGAAGCGAAAATAACGACCGCTTTCAATTTGAGATCGATATCTCTCAACTGATGATGAACTTCCTTAGCCGTTCCAGAAGTCATTAGGTTCATAAACTTCTACCTACAAGATACAAGTTTTTTTAGCCTACCAACACTAACTTCTGGCTGTGTCGAATGTATTACACCTACTAATTCAACTTTACAGCATCTACTCCTTCAACTTTCTTTTCAACTTCAAAGTTGGGTTTTAACTATGGATATTAATGAGCAGGCATATTCGTCCAGCAGGGCATGACAATGTTCTTTAGTACACCGTTAATGTTCAACGCTGCATATTGAATTTAAATCTCGTTACGATTTCTCCAGAATTCCAACCATAAGAAATTCGAAGTCGGTTCCTTGGTAAATCTAAATATACGCCTACGTTAGTGGAGACAAATCTCTTCTGAGAGTGTGCACAGTTCTCAGCATTAAAAAAATCGAGAGAACAATTACTTAATTGAATAGATGTGAACTTCTACCCTACCAGCCCACCATTTTCTAAAGTCGTAACGATCTCGCAGTTGTAAGTTTCGTTATGAAGAAATAGTCACACATTAATGAACTCATATTACAGATATATTACTTGGTAAAATGGGCAACTTCTTCCGTTCTTTGCTGTTTTTCATTGTCCTCGGTCTATCTGTTGCTCTGCCTCTTTTGTGGTGGGATGCAGACGGAGAGCTTCACTACGAAACACAGATGCCGGTAAATCATACCTCCTCCACATTTATTTGTTTATATTGGCAAATACTGTCTTTGTTCGTTGCCTCGCCTCTCTCATCGACAAAATCCACAGAATTTATGCACGGGTCCATGCAACGTAAAGATTTCGATCCCACCTTCGTCATGAATGCTTTGCTGATCAAGTTTAGTACTTTTGGAATCCTGGGACACCACCATTAGAGCGCTTCAGGTTTTCTACTGACAAAATTCCGCTCTAAATAATGAACGCCGTCCATGATTTCTTAGGAGAAGTCACATAACTCCCTACACAAACCGTTGCACCAATTTCTCTTCCGTGCACAAGCACTGTCAGCTGCATGTACTTCGAACACCTGCCATGAAACATTTTTATGTCCTCCCCTCTGTGCGTATAAAAAAAGTCGGTGACTAAGACTGCAGTTCACTGAGCGTAACCACCAGCAATTGTACCATACGTTTGCTGAAATGTAGTCACACTCCTTGATGATGCCATTTCTCATACGACGCATAGAGATTGCTACCACTCTTCTACATCACCTCCTCACCCCGTTTTCTTTTCATCAGCCGGCAGTCGTTCTCTTTAGATCTTTTCCCTCCACAAAAATCTGGTACCAATTTTACTACCAAGCGCGATGGAAATCGTTCGGTCCGGACTTGTCAAAGCAGAAACCATACGTGTTATACGCCATCCTTTATCACTATGTTTTTGTGCCCTACATTTCTATTTTTTTCTTAGAACTGAATTATTCATTGCTTAGCGTATCGTGAGATAACAAAAACCTTCTATAGTCATCACACAGATAAACTTAGGCATTAATTCAGTGTTTTCAGCCGGCGACAATATTTAACTTTTCAGAATCAACAGCGATTTGAAGATCTACTTTTGCAACAGAAACGGAACATTGCAATCGGCCGAGGAGACGGGTTGAGGCCTGGAAAGTAGTCGTACACATACAACGCTACCATTGTTTACAATGTCAATAAATGAGCAGTGTTCGTCTGTTTCTTTGAATCAAAAATTACTCATTCAAGTTCCAAGCGACAAAATCTTCAAGACTTTCCAATGATAAAAGGAAACAATGACAATAAGTAAGATAAAATAGATAAGAAGGAACCCAAGGCTGGAGGAACAAGTTTTTTCAAAACGAGTGAAGAAAATAAATAAATAAATAAGTAATTGAACCACTAGTAGGCCTAGTTAGAACCACGAAAATGCCTCAACAACCTCTTAGAGTGTCAACGAGAGCCTGAAGTGTTTTCCTTCCTGGTAAGATGTGAATGCAAAGAAGGTGTCAATCACTATAAAGCCTATCTCAAGGTCCAACCTATTATAGGAAAAGAATTTTCAATGTTAATGATAATTTACTCTACAGACCAAAGTAGACGAAATTATGAGAAAACTAGATCATTTGGAGTTTAGAAGAGTCGTAAGGGCAACATCCGTACAATCGGCAATCGCTGCTAATTTATGAATTCTTTTGAAGAAGAGCGTCGAAGAGTAGAAATGAAATCCACCTTTCAAGCACACATATCGAATAACTAAACAATATATGGCATAAGAAAGCCACCCATCTGTGACAGACGCACCGTGTTCGTACAGCCATGTGATCATTTATACATAGTAACCTCATAAGACTACAAGAGAAAGCAATAAAAATCTAATACGACTACAACTACACAAACAAAGTAACCAAATCTGTGATGCAGACTACTTCTGCATAGAAAGAGCGTAGAGAATTTGCCATCATCGTTATATCCTTCAAAAACGAATCAAATTGCATCCGTTAATTACAAGAAAAAACGTTCCGTCATTAATAGGACACCAGATATCTCTCCACAGAAAATCTCAGTATTCTCAAAAGCGATCGGTACGACGATTCCTTCGTAGCCTTCTACGTTCCTCAACAGCTGCATCTGAATTAACCAAACATTTCCCAGCTGGGAGAACACGTACAACCGTACAAAGTCATGTGTATATAAAAATCCTTCCATTTCCCTTTCTTAATCTTCAATGGGAAAAATTACAAATCACCAATATATCAACCACACGATGATGTTGCAGTGTAATTCCTGTTGAGCAAATGCGAAGTTATTTATATTAGAACTCCACTGATCACAACTCAGTAAAATGAAATAATGGCTGACGTTTTGGCGGCATCGTTTTCTTCAGAGTCTGGAATACTCAAATCTATACGCAACCTACTCTGGCGAGCACATTCATGACCTCAGCAGGAAAACGCTGGAAAAGGATAATGCTGCTGGCGCTCGTCAACCCTTAAGGAATGCGTCATACATCTGACTTCAACAAGGATCCTACAAGGTGACTGAGTGCATATCTAGTCTTTGCAATCACTCGCGATATATGAAGCCGATACTGCAGAACCTGTGCTGCAGGGCACCTTCAACCACTACAACACACGCACCCTAAAGCTTTATTTACATACATATATCTATGAATATGTACATATATATGCATATATATATATATATATATATATGTACATGCAGTGTGTGTACGTATATGTATATATATATATTGTATACATATTATATATATGCATATGCACATATGTACACGTACATATATATACGTACGTACATTTATATACCATATACGAATGCATATATACATATATATAATGTATATATAAATTGAAACATTTGAAAACAACAAAACCCCTTCCAAATATGTCTTGGATAATAACCACAACAGGATTTTTTTAAGTAAGAAAATTCATTCAAGCTTTACTATGCGCACTTGCAGAAACGTTATGAATACAATTTCGTATGCATAGTAAAAGCACAAAACTCCACTTGTAAAGATCATGTTTCGAACGCTACCAGGATGGGGCACAGTAGAAGAAAATTAGGAATCCATAGACTTGGTGCTAAAATTAGCTACACCTAATGATTACGACACGGTGATAGCTTTTCAAGTTCAATGTAAAAGCAAAATGGGTACTTTCAGTTAGACGGCGACAAATGAGTATTCGATCTCATACACTGGAGAAGAATTTTTCATAGGTGTATTAGTAATAATTCAAAGCTTAAATTTTTGGCCAGAACAGTACGTAGCTGATTTTCCAAAACACCCTTTCATAACATTGTCAAATCCAAAATAAAATTACGTTTCACACGACCACGCGTTTTTCTTCCTTATCTCGCTTTTATTTCGCTGGACAATACGCCTTCCCTAGAGTGCTAGTACTCTTTCGATAGCACAAGTCTCGAAGAACTGAAAAGTATGGTTGTCTTTTGGAAAAGCTCTTTTTACAGCGCCGTAGGAGAAAGAATCTTTTCTTTCTCCTACGGCGCTGTAAAAAAGAGCTTTTCCAAAGACAAAAAAAAAAACAAGTTACTTTTTCAGATATCTTCGGAGACTTGGTGTCTATCGAAAAGAAAGGTAAAACGTAAGCACTCGGAAGGAAGGCGTATTAGTCACAGCGAAATTGACAACGCGGCGAGTATAAAGGGAAGAAAGTAACGCGTGAGGTCTTGTGAAACCGTAAATTTTTAGTTTTGGATTTGAAGCAATTGTTATGAAAGGGTGTTTATGGAAAATCAGACGTAGGCAGTTACGTATTTCATGGGCACAAAAAAATTTTAAGCCGTTTGAATTATTCTATACACCTATGAAGGAAAATATCTTCTCCAGGTGTATGAGATCAGTAATACTCATAGTTGTCGCCGGAGATCTAAAACTGAACATTAAAGTACCCAATTTTTGCGGTTCTTAATTGGACAGACTTGAAAAGAGCACATATCAACCATGTGTCGTAATACATTTAGGTGTGGAGCTAAATTTAGCGACCAAAGGTCTATTGATTGCCCGTAATTTGTTCGTTGTGACTACTGTGGCCCCAGATCCTGGTAAGAGTCGTTCGAAACATGATCTTAGTTACCAATTGGAGTTTATGTGCTTTTACTATGCCTGACGAAAATTAGTAAGTCTTTCATAACAGATTTCTGCACAAGTGACGCTCTGGTAAGGTAAAGCATTGAAATGAGATTTTCTTGGGACTTAAAAAAAATCCTGTTTTAGGTTATGATATCGCAAGAACAGTATTAGTGGAAGGGGAGGGATTTTGGTAGTTTGATGTAGAAATTCAGGAAAAATTTATTCCAGATTTATATATCCCTTATATGAGTGTGTACTATATGCATTCTTATATGGTATATAAAGTGTGACTTCGTATATTAGTGTAACGTGGGTACATAGTGTGCCTATGCATATATACACATAAGATGTAATAACAATATATATACTCTACATATACGTACACACAAGATGCATGGTAAACAGTATAAGTAGAAATGGATACTAAGAAGAATAGATAAATATATTGATGCATATGAGTATTGGTACGAACACTGATCCTAATATGATATGTATGGTAAGAAGTAAAGCTTTAGGGTGCTTAGTGTTTTTTAGGGTGGTTGAAGGTGCCAGAAACTGCAGCACATGGATTCTGCAGTATCGAAGCTTCAGTGATAGTCGCAAATACGAGTGATTGGCAAAGAAAAAGGAGGAAGACATAGCATAATGCACTCATCAACCTTGTAGGCATCCTTATGTTAAGTAAAGTCAGATGTTATAGACACGCGAAGATATGCATCCATAGTAAAGGGGGTTTGACGGAGGCGCACAGCAAGGCATTATCCTTTCCATCGTTTTCTACCGTGGGCTGGATGCTGCATAGAGCACATAGTGCTCAGCCAGAATATAGAGGTTTAGCGTATAAGATTTGAGTATTCCAAAGACTCTGAAGTAAAACATGGCCAAAGGCGCAAGAAAAACGTCCAGCGCCTTATTTCTTAATTACTGAATTTTTGAGTCATATGTAGTTAGCAATAAATAAGTAACAACTTCGCAATTTGCTCAACATATGAATTACACTGCAAACCCAAGAAGTCGTCGATGGGTGGATTGAATATATTTG